>CAJFCZ010000168.1:0-22799 GCA_904066245.1 Eimeria sp. OTU-Y
CAACAGCATTCAAGCCCCTTCAAAGACACAGATAAACTGGCACTACTCGCTTCCGCATTCGTTCCCAAATGCCCTCAATAGAATGCAAACACCATGCACTTAGACCGTCAGCCAGGTGATGTGAAATCAGGCCAGAAGGCAGCAGCCGTCAAACGCGCGCCACATTAAATCTCTGCTCTTCCCTCCACCTGCATTGCATTTTATACTGTTGAACAATCGTTGCTCGCACCTTCCCAAAATCCAGCAGCGCGAACCGGACTGCCGACAAAGCACTGTAAAACAGCACAAGTCAAACAGCCCTCAGTGTAAAACAATACCGCGAGCATCTTGCTGTCGTGGGTTTAGCCGATTCTGGATACACACGAAGTCATGCCGTCGCTGCTTTTGGACACGCGAATCGCGCCAAGCATATTGCCTGTTGTCAGCATCCATAGGCAGACCAGGTGCAGAAGGCAAGAACGTATCGTCTGTTTAGCGCGCCTCGGCGCAGTACAGGTTGCAGGTGCGTAGTTATAAAATCGAACGCTGCAGTTTCCATCTGGCGCCCCTTAATATTCAATAGAGGTTGTATCCGCAGACAGGCCTGTTGAGCTTCGTCTCTCAGGTGCCCGTTCTTTGAAGGAGAACCTTTTTTCGCATACAAGCAGTCGAGGGAGCTGGTGGCCTAGAAGTAACGCACTGTCTGCATCATACGGCAGGTCAAGATTCACACTGCTTTCCCTGCTGGCCCAAAATGTGTAGCAGCAATTGACGCAGCGTGAACGATCGAAACTTGCATACTGCACAGAAACAAGTATAGGCCAGCTACGCACTTGCAGCTAAGGAGTACTGGAAAACTGGAAGTTCATCGGATATTCCAACAGGATCCACAATATATGCTGAAGCGTGCTTGCCAAGTGCAGCACAGCAAGCCCATCTGTGTACCCCAAAGCAGCTGTATGCCGGCTTTCTTCCATTTCATCTGTACCTGCAGCTCAGGTACAGGCACCATACAATTGTGAGTGCACATGAAGATTTATAGCCGCTCACTGCCATGGTTTACAACGAATCTTTAGCTTCCCCAGCTACCTAACGTCTCCCTGCATGCTTAACAGAGCAACATCTTCAATTTATACGAGTCCGCTGCTATATAGACATGGCGACAAGCAGGTGCTCGTGCATATCATCTTTCAAGCCACTAAAAACAGCGCCCCTGATCCCTTCTCTCTGGGCTTGCGACTTACAGCCTGCACCAGGAAGTGTTGGTGTTGAAGGTTGTTGTTAATCATTTTCCGTTCACTAGTCTGAAGCCGAAAAACGAATCCGATACTGTCGTCATGAAATGAGCGCGACGCCTCACCTACGTAGGCATGCTCCGCTTTTTTAAAAGCTGACTAAGCAGTACGGCGTCACGAGACCCGATTGTCGGTGTACCAATATGAAAGCGAATAGATCACTTGCGCTTGCCCGCGGCCTCGCCATTCAAAGCATCATGGCCACGTAGGCCCTCCTCCATGTTTCCGCCTCACTGCATCGAATGGTTGCCGTTAGCGTTGAGAAATTCGTCCTCAGTGGCTCCCCTGAGACCACTCCGACCACCCCTGGAGGCTCCAAAAAAACCCATAGCACCTTGCACGCTTTATCGAACACCACCGTGCGTCACCTAATGCCACATGCCTCCATCCGATAGGCATTTCCGGTTGCACGACTCATCATGTGCGGCGCATCGGCTTTGTAGGCCACTGAGACGAGCTTTCTCTGCCGGTCACGCACTGGGTCACCGGCTTCACCTTGTCACTCCGCCGTGCACTGTGACTCCAATGAAGCAACACGATTTCACAACAACATCTGTTACGTCATGGTGCAAACTCCATGTGGTGATTCAACCATTTCGTGACACGTTGCTCCTCGTGGCAGTCGTTGTTCCTTG
Source organism: Eimeria sp. OTU-Y (assembly GCA_904066245.1). Classification (NCBI taxonomy): domain Eukaryota; phylum Apicomplexa; class Conoidasida; order Eucoccidiorida; family Eimeriidae; genus Eimeria; species Eimeria sp. OTU-Y. The sequence continues at coordinate 1,910 of CAJFCZ010000168.1, forward strand.
CCACATCGACCGCACTAATCAAAGCACTACAGCGACCACGCCTTCTCCGTTTAAGTAGACTGGCAAATGCCACGACATTCAGAAGGCTCAACCACACCGAAATAAACGCAGGATCTTCCACAACACAACAAATGGAGGCTGTGCTTCCGCCGTGTCTTGCTGGTTTCGTTCAACCCTCGTCGGACCGGTTCGCCTCCACTTAACGGCAAACACGGCCCAAAGAGAACAAACGACAGCTAGGCGCCCATAAGCGTCACGTGCCGTAGACCTCTCCATGTACAATAAGATCGCATCCTAGGGAACATTTCGCTGGCACGCCCTAGTTGTTAAAGTCACGAAAACCTGGGACAGCATCGGAGTGCCGCATCTAGCGGCACTCTGCAACTCGTATCCTCATATGCAACAGAAGCAAGATTTGGCAAACGTTCGGCTTCCGCACAGCAGCGAGGTAGCGTGGCCCCGGCCAATTACCGCCCCAGCAAGTCGTGCTTTGCCTTAATACCTTGAAGCACCAACACCTGAACATCTCCTGAAAGACAATTGGAATTGCGAATCTCTACCAGAGGCTCTATTGCCGTGGTGGACCTTTAAATCAGAGGAGCTAAAAATCACCGAACGTACTAGCTGCATTGCATGTTTCGAAGAACACTTTGCAATTCCCTTCGGAGCATCCGAGTGTGTAGAGACAAACTATGTTTTTCATCAAACGAGCTGTTCACTAAGTTCAAACGTTGAAATAATATTTAGACGGAAACACTGCGTGCCTATACACGCCGTGGTTGCACAGCAGTAGTTATGATGGGAATGGAAGAACGGAGATAAAGAAGGGTGTCATTTCGACCCAGTTAAATCCTCCGAGAACTCTGTTTAGATATCCCGGAACCCAAGAAATGGTATGCGTTAACCTGGTTATACAGAGTTGGAGCACGCGCAGGAAGATAAACCTTGCCCTTTCATCACATTTCTAACGCCGGACCTCCTCCTCGCATGAACGCCAATCGTTGTACGCAGGCAAGTGAGAAAGAGATGACAGAGGGGTGAACCCGAGCACAATGTTCACGTGCACCACAACACATCCGTTGCCCCTTTTAAAAACATGTACAAAAGCTCATATCAGTGCCACGAAACGCCCGCGCCGAAGTGGCTAGCACAGCGACTTGCCGATCACGATACGTAAGTAGGGCGCAACACATACGGATAGTTTTGTGGTGTGGCAAGCACGCAAGCATGGCGTCGTCTTAACCAAACAGCGTTCTTTACGCTTCGCACCCGGGGGTCCCTTATCGCAACCGCCGAATTTGAACCTGACACACTGACTGTAGCACCACAAAAAGCAGAGCTGGAAATATCACTCATTTTGGGGCGAGTTTGATCTGCCTTCGTAGGGTTAGCTTCGCCTATAGTGAAACAAAAACAATATCGCCTGACAGTCTGGTAGCAGGTTCTATCCTACATCTTTTTACATCTTTTTTGCTACTAAAGGCGGCATCCCACAGCAGTCGGCGCTCTCGTAGTACATTCAGCAGCCAACGCTAAGTTAGTACACGCACGCAAGGGGATGTAACTATCTCCAACGCGAACATTGGGTGGAATCGTTCATTTGATAGACTCCGTCAGATACAAGGTGGCCGCAAGTTGTAGCCAGCACGTGCATCGCAGTTTAAACACTTTGTAAAAGCCAGAAGCCCTTTTCAACGCCACATATGCCGACTCGCCTGAAATATGAGCATAGTAGAAAAACAAAGCCCAGCGATGACAAGTTCGTTTTATGGCAGCAAAATGTGCGCAGGGCGGGAGCAAGCTTACCAGCAGGGCATCAAATGAATACAATACCGTCAGAAACACACGCTGAAAGGTACACAAGGATCTGGAAGCATCAATGTACTTAAATCAGTGTCGTTGGTACGGCTGTCGCCGGAGAGAGCGACGAACTTCCTGTAGATGGATTAGTTGGCACGGTATCGAACCGGACCATGAACATATGCAATTGAGGTCGCAGCTGCCACAGCGTACCCCCCAAAATAGTTCCGGGTCACGATTTCAACCATCTCCAAACACTGCCTACACAGCAACCTTGCCTTACATAGCTTGGGTTTGTGGGCAACGTGTTAAAATGCTGCCGACATACCAGTCCAAGTTTGCTTCTTTTGGCATACACTGCTTGAATCATCGGGTAGTGGTCGATGATTCTGGAGCTGTCTGCACACAGTCCCGTTTATTTCCGTAGTATATGAGCCACCTGCGTCCGCCGTCAGTCGCACCGCTCCCTCTTTTTAATTTTAAATCCAAAATCGGGTTCTGTGCCGTGTTTGTCGCCGTTGTTGTTCGTTCGCTATTCTACAACTGAGTGTTTCTTCAGCCGCTACGAGGCGTATAAGCAGTCAGCGATCATGAGTAACTGAGGGTGTCTGCTAAGTCAAACAAACACCACGTTTCCTTTGCACTCCGCATCTTCATGCTCCATGGGGAGCTTCCAACATCTCAATAAGTAATTCTTTTTGCCAAACGGTGGACGCACCATTATCCCGCAGGTACTCCCAATATAGCAAAAACATAGCATGTGCCAATTCCCTGAAAATGGGACGACGACCCACATGAAAAACAAACTAGAGCCATCGCCAGGCACACGGACTAAAGACGTTCCCCGATACAGCCTTAATGACACAAACAACCGACAGTTTTCACTACGCTCGTAAGAGACCAAGGCAGCTCCAGCGATGCACACAGCTTCCCTCAGGCCACTCATTTTATGCACGTCCACCGCCGTGTTAGCAGCTGCACGGCAACTAAAGAGCAGCAAACCGTCAACAATAAAAAGGGCAATCGCCGGCCAACACAGTGTTGAGAAAGCATCATGGGCTGTTAAAGCATCTCTTGACTAATGGGCGCACCATCCATTGGCGATGGCTATCAATATGCTGGGCAAAGCCGTAGCTACGGAATACGATATGGGAAGGTACAGATGCACCGTACCTTCTCTTTGCGCTGCCAATCCAGTTTCATATGGCGCTCACTTTTTCAGACAACATGTGTTTTACGTGGAAGCTGGTGCTGATGCTGACTATAAATTCCACTGCTCATTACGTACATCGAAAAAATATTGACAAGGGATGCATACGGGCATGCACAAGACAGTCGCGACGGCAGTGCTAGTGGAGATGCCAGTTCTGAATCAAATGCTTGCTAGCCAGATTTTGCAGGCTACCCAGGTGCCTGGATTCCTTCTACAAGCTGTGCAGACAGCACGCACATGTCATCCCCCCCAAGTACCGTCCGAGACGAACAGTTGGAACATCGTATCCGCATAGGCACCGCTGAAACACCAAAAGAAAAAGGGAACCGGGAGAAAGCCAGTGCATGGATCATGTCTGGCTAATTCCTCAAACGTTGACTTTCCCGCCCTGTTGCACTATTTCGCAACCTCTAGTCAGCCACAATGTCTCCACAAGATACATATAATATCGCTTTGCAATCGTTTGCTGTAAAGCCACAACAAGCAACACAATTACAAATCTTGAGCACCACACCCACCATAAGCAGTTCGGTCATTGGTATTAGGCACGGACACACCACGTACCTGCAATTAACGACAGGATCCTCAATTTGTCGTGTGCCTGCCACTCAGGCGAATTAACATGGGACATTGGGACCGCGATGCACTGGCATACGCCGATAACTTTTTAGAGACTAGATAGCGTCTCCCGTATTGCTACAATGAGTCTCCGTTGAATGTAAGAAGAGTTGCAAGCATAGGCGAAAAGCACCCACACGACAGCAAGCACCTGTAGTACGTGCGGTAATTTGCGCAACAATGAATCAACATATGCTGTTTTTGTAACCAGAGTAGGGCAACCACATATCAGGACAACAACGCACCCCCGGGAAACTGTGGGATAACGCAAAGAGGCATCACGTCCATGTGTGAACTGTTAGCCTCCTCCCCCTGTGAACGCACTTCTCCCCCCTTCATATGACGCACAAGCGCACCCATACAGTAGGTTGAAAAGTTTTACGTAGGGAAACCCTTCCGTCACCTATCAGCGAGCTAGCTGAAAAACTCATGCCTTGATATGGTTCAACTCAGTATGATAGAGCGCATTCAGAAGCTTGTAATAAGCAGCAGCACATTGAACAAGGTCGTCAGCGTGCACGTGAGCTTGCGCTATGAGCCCCTTTCCGGTTACAACAATGACACACCCTCTATAAAGTTCTTCGTCTTTAGTGGGGCAGAAGGAAGCATGAACACGAGCGTTTATTGTGGCCACGTGCAATCCTGCATTCCAGTTGAGCCATCACCATCAACAGTCGAGCGCTTTAGAAGGCAACTACGGATTAATGCCTTGAAGAGATACCGCTTGCTTAAACACTCTTTCTCGCCCGTTGCCAAACCCACAATGTCCCCAGGAAAATAGTATGCTTCGAAATTGTCAGTTGACCAGTGTAATAGGTGGATTCCAGGGCCACATTAACAATGTAGGTAGGCGCCTGTGGTCAGCGATGTTGTAACCAGGTTGTAATGCATCCCACTGTGTTCGCACATAACTAATGCTACGCAGTGCGTTGCAGCTGTGCACGAGCTAGCACGAGCTAGCTTTGGTCGGAGCTGGCAGCGGTGCACTCCCTACTAAAACCTCGCACGAGCAAACCACCCAAAGGGTGCACCCAAACGAGGGCTTTAGAAATGCAGGCTGCTCAAGAACACAGGCACTTGTTATTTAGGAACTAAGCAGTCGGCATCAGAGGATTTGAACACAATCAGCAGCTGCACGTGCATGGTATCAGGCGGCGGGGGTACGCATTTTGACCATTGCGTTCCGGCTAAATTGATACGTTTGCTCCCCCTCCCCAAAAGCATGCTGGAGTTTAAAAGTTTCCGTCCAGTACAACGACGCATCGTAATAAACAATGCGGACCCTGAGGACCCTGACAGCTGCGCCGAAGCGGCTACATACAGCATGAACAACAGCCTGCCACCGGCACCTGAAAGGTTAGCTTTTGCTCATAGCAACCCACTGTGCGCTACGTCACCAGAGAAATGCCACACCGCTCATATCTGGCTCTTCCTTGGTATTCTGTTCCATGCGTGTCTGAAATTCTGATGAATGCTGACCACGAGACAACAACCATCCACGACACACCGTCTACGCCATGCGTCAAAAAAGGCATTCGGCTTCATCCAAGTCAACAATTATTATCGCAAATATACACTGGCGCACCAAGCCTTCATTCTCAGTCACTGCAGAGCGCATGGAACCCTCTAACGCGCCTGTAACTGGCTGTCAGGCAGGCTCCGTCGTGACACAGCATGACAGCAGTGCAACTACCCAAAACGATCCCGGGTAGCTGAGAGCATTTGGTACGTTACGCAGCACTGCTATTCCAGAGCAGTACACATACTCATGCTCCCTGGAGAGATCTTATAACCTTAGGGTGTGCCTGTTATCTCTGCCGAACACTGGGAGCTCCATTCTCCTCCGCATGCGGTCACATTTCCAAAAAATAGGATGACACCCCACGTGAAAAACAACCCGGAACAATCGCTTTGCACAAGGGACAAAAGACAACGCTTAAACGGCCGCAACTACCGAAGAGGGTTGAAAGCTACCAATCGCGGAATCGGCTCAAAAACGAATGCCTTGATATGGTTCAATTCAGTATGATAGAGCGCATTCAGAAGCTTGTAATAAGCAGCAGCACATTGAGCAAGGTCGTCAGCGTGCACGTGAGCTTGCGCTATGGGCTCCTTTCCGGTTATAACAATGACACACCCTCTACAAAGTTTTTCATCTTTAGTGGGGCAGAAGGAAGCATGAACACGAGCGTTTATTGTGGCCACGCGCAATCCTGCATTCCAGTTGAGCCATCACCATCAACAGTCGAGCGCTTTAGAAGGCAACTACGGATTAATGCCTTGAAGAGATACCGCTTGCTTAAACACTCTTTCTCGCCCGTTGCCAAACCCACAATGTCCCCAGGAAAATAGTGTGCTTCGAAATTGTCAGTTGACCAGTGTAACAGGTGGATTCCAGGGCCGCATTAACAATGTAGGTAGGCGCCTGTGGTCAGCGATGTTGTAACCAGGTTGTAATGCATCCCTCTGTATTCGCACATAACTAATGCTACGCAGTGCGTTGCAGCTGTGCACGAGCTAGCACGAGCTAGCTTTGGTCGGAGCTGGCAGCGGTGCACTCCCTACTAAAACCTCGCACGAGCAAACCACCCAAAGGGTGCACCCAAACGAGGGCTTTAGAAATGCAGGCTGCTCAAGAACACAGGCACTTGTTATTTAGGAACTAAGCAGTCGGCATCAGAGGATTTGAACACAATCAGCAGCTGCACGTGCATGGTATCAGGCGGCGGGGGTACGCATTTTGACCATTGCGTTCCGGCTAAATTGATACGTTTGCTCCCCCTCCCCAAAAGCATGCTGGAGTTTAAAAGTTTCCGTCCAGTACAACGACGCATCGTAATAAACAATGCGGACCCTGAGGACCCTGACAGCTGCGCCGAAGCGGCTACATACAGCATGAACAACAGCCTGCCACCGGCACCTGAAAGGTTAGCTTTTGCTCATAGCAACCCACTGTGCGCTACGTCACCAGAGAAATGCCACACCGCTCATATCTGGCTCTTCCTTGGTATTCTGTTCCATGCGTGTCTGAAATTCTGATGAATGCTGACCACGAGACAACAACCATCCACGACACACCGTCTACGCCATGCGTCAAAAAAGGCGTTCGGCTTCATCCAAGTCAACAATTATTATCGCAAATATACACTGGCACACCAAGCCTTTATTCTCAGTCGCTGCAGAGCGCATGGAACCCTCTAACGCGCCTGTAACTGGCTGTCAGGCAGGCTCCGTCGTGACACAGCATGACAGCAGTGCAACTACCCAAAACGATCCCGGGTAGCTGAGAGCATTTGGTACGTTACGCAGCACTGCAATTCCAGAGCAGTACACATACTCATGCTCCCTGGAGAGATCTTATAACCTTAGGGTGTGCCTGTTATCTCTGCCAAGCACTGGTGGCTCCATTCTCATGCGCATGCGGTCACATTTCCAAAAAATAGGATGACACCCCACGTGAAAAACAACCCGGAACTTTCGCATTGCACACGGGACAAAAGACGACGTTTAAACGACAGCAACTACCGAAGATGCTTCAAAAAAACCGCAGCACCTGCAGCGGCGCTAGCAGCTTTCCCTCGAACCATTCATTCTATACACGTCCACGTTGGTGTCTGTAACTGCATGGCAACTAAGGAGCAACAAATTCCCACTAGTGAGAGTGTCTGTCTCTTGCTGCCCATATCGGTTGCCTCAACGGTGCAAACTGCAAAAGCAGCAAACACAAAAATAGGGTCCTGTCTTCAGCCCAATAAATCACTGCAGCCCGAGTGGAGTCCACAGTGAACGCCTCAAGCAGACAGCACGGGTCCAGCACGTTACCAGTTCTCCGGCAGTGCAGACGGGCTGGCCACAAACCGATTTACCCCAGTATAACTGGCCAACCTTGCCTAGCGTGCCCAAAGGATTTACATTGACATTGCTGCGCTGCCGACCCACCAGGCTCCCCGCAGGTTGTCATGGAAGCGTGTCTTGTTTTCTCTGCAAGCAACGAGCCCTGCCTCCCTCAAACAACGAACAACCGGGGGACGCAGTGCTGCTAACAGCAGCCTTTCAAGTCCTAATAGGAGAGGTCACGCAGTAGTTGCACACCTCGTATCCTGGGGAACCCCTCTTACAGGCTTCGAATAGAGGCAAATAATCTGCTGGGCTAAACCCCATCTCTTTTTGTAAATCAAGGATGGCTATATTCAAATGCGCTTATTAGTGCGTCAGCACTCCGTCCAATTTCATGGCTTCTGTGTGCTCCTCAGTTTTCCGTATTGCATAGAAAGCAAGGCAAAACTAAATCCACAGAACGTCATCCAGGTCACGGCGAGCCAGCCAAATTGTGTGGTTCACTACGCCTCTGCTATTCCCTCAATACGCCTGTAGTCGCAGCTCGTGCATGTTGAGCACGTCTGCTTCCATAGCACGTCTGCCACAGCTACAACAACTGGCAGAGATAATACACTGCAGATATTGTATTCTTCTCTACACATGCCGGCCTGCTGTTCCTTGACGCCCTCAGGTGTCAAAGTCATGTTGCGACTAGTGGCAGGCACAAACAGTGAATTCCGCCATGTGCAACAGCCAGAGATGGTGAGGAATCCTTGTGAGGGCGTGTAACAGAAATATACACAATGGTGGAGCATCACGTGAAGCCAAGAGCCAGCCAGCTGCCATTGCAACAAAAGCCCTTGCTGGTCAGCTGTCATCCAACTTTTTGCTGAGCTGCAAGATGCAAGCCTTAGCGCGTCAAAACAACTGCAACGCCCAATATGCCGAGCCAAGGCCACTTCGGCACACCGTTGCGTCTCTGCACAGGTCAACAGACTGACCTCAAGAAATTGATGTTGAAGGTAAAAGGAAGCTGCAGAAAAATAACAGGCCGCAGGCGCATGGCTTCAACAAGTCCAATGCACATAGGTGCGTAATATTATTGCGGGATTGCTCATAGTTCGAGTGGAAGCATTGAATAGCAGGAAGCAAATGTGATACAGAGTCGCATCGGACGAGTTTTAACCAACAGCAGTCACAAGACACAGCAACCGGCACAAACCGAACGGCTTGATTGTCTCCTTCACGCTTTCCTACAAGGCAGTACCCACTTTCCATTGCGGGAGCCGTCCATCCTGGCACGCCAATCCCTTTTTCCAACAGCTCCCATTCGCAGTGCAAAATTGGGTATTCGAGCAGAACAGGACGCGCACCACACCCGCTCCTGCGCTGCAGTTAGAGCAAATCATTAACAAAATGCAAACGCTGCCTAGTGGGCGCCAGCCCCAGGTTTTTCGTCCGCATCCATGTTTTGAGGGATCGCGTTGCGGATGTCCTCCCTGTTGCTTTGGCCTGATGGCTGCACCCAAATAATGCAATACGTTTTATATATGCAATTGTACACCAACTAGGCGAGCTCGCTGAAAAACGCCCTAAAGCTGCTCTCAATTTCAGCGCGAGCATGAAGCAATCAGAGGCAGTCGGTCTGCATCAGCAGCGAGGAAATAATTGGTACTGCCTCTCTTGCAGAAGTGTTAACGATGCCACCGTGACATAGACCTCGGTTTGGCAGCAGGCGGCAGGGAACGCATATTCGCAGCAGGGGGAGGCACCACATCGCACCAGTACATCGGCTTGTACTACTACGCAGCAGTTCCTAGTCCTAGAAAAGAGATGCAGCTTACAAGAGGCAACTAAGGAGGTCTGCCGGTGACGAACACACCCAGCCAAGTCGTATATCATCAGCCTTGTGACTAATCCGCAGCAGACGCAAGGACGCTCAGGAGGAGAAAGCATTCGGGCCTATACCTACCCAGCTAAAACACCCTACGAGGCTAACGTGGGCGGCAAGTAGAAATACATTATGCATGTCCATAGGAGTGCGCAAGGGAAATTCCCCACGCCTGCGAATGCACTCCAACCCAAGCACCCAGGCGTATCACGTACTGCCGTATTACACTCTGGGCCCTGTGGACCGGTTGTCTTCAAAGACCCACTTTCTTCGGGCACGCATGAGCAAAATCCACACACCACTGTAGTGGGAAACATGCGAAGAAAACGACAAAGTGGTACTCCAGCAGCCCAATTTCACGCTGCATCAATAGATTTGCATGACGCAGAGGACACTGACGCGGTGGTCTCGTTGGACCGGCAGGCACTCCATCGCTCTGAAAAAAATCGCTCAGCTAGATAGCATGAATTCTGGAGCTTCGAATGCCACAGCCCTCAGCTTGCAGTACAGGAGAGAAGGAGCACTGCCGTTCAAACAGCACACGTCCCGGGCAGTATGTCGAATCCCGTGTGCTACTGTCAACATCGCGTCTCACTCCGCATTGGTCGTCCCCTGATTCACCTCCCGTTGCGAGATTCCTCGGTGTTGTATTGGGTGCATTTGCTGCTCTGACGGCGTCAAAACACCACATCACCAAGAGGGCCACACCGAGCGCGGCGAGGACGGCGATGGTTGGGCGATTAAGGAGGACAAGGCCCCCAAGGATTCCGTTCAAGCCCCTTCTATCTGTACCTGCCCCCTTAATGTGCTGAGCAATCTTATCATTTCCTTCTGAGGGTACTTTATTGGTAGGAGATCCACCAGTGTCCTGCGGCAGAGTTGCTGCGGCGCCGTCCCTTCCTCCCGCAAGCAAGACACCTATGAAAAACGCTAGCCCGTGGACTAGCATTTTAACAGGCAAATGATGAAGTCAAACTATGAAAATAGATTCTGACCTGCTTCGTTCCGCTCCACCAGGTATCCTCGTGTGGAGGGGGAAATCGAGCCCTAGAAACGGTATCTCGCTTATTGGGCAGCTACCAAGTTGTGAGCAATCTCTCATAATAGATTAAGAGGAGATATCGGACAATTTAATCTTTGACGAACTGCTTCTACCGCTCCAGAGCCCCAGCGGTGAACGGTCTGAAGAGACACTGAACCTCACGTGGGCCACTCGGCGAAGCCCTACTCTCGTCTGCTACCAGTTCACTGAATGGAGGTATGAGTAGCTTCAAAAGTAGTTTAGATGCCCTTCGTATAAATATTTTCGCAAGTGTTTTCCAAGGGATTCTGTGTCCTTGCATGTGTTTCCCCTGACTCGGCGGCATCTGCAAGTGTGCAGTTAGACATTCCAACGTTCAGCTGTACTACCGGTTGTACCCCTACATGTTAGGGATTCTTCAAGGGGTCACCCTACTGCAAAGCAGTGTGCTCGACGGGAGGGACCTGGGTTGCATAGCGGTTATGTTGCTTTCTTGCTGCTTGCATGAGAAGCGTAGCATGGTCCGTCCATGAGCACAGGAACATTCACGTATATAAGGTTGCCAGCACGGAACTACGAATGCTCAAAAGTTCGCTGAAGCGACGATTCGTGCAGCAAAGAAGGCTTGCTTGTGCTTGCATGTGAGGCTGTCTTGGATCATTAGGTGCAGAGGTGCACTAAATCTCATTTCAGGCCGCCCCGTCTCCAGCAACGCCAGACCGTGTGACGCAGCGCTGACGAAGCCTTGGGACTGGGGATGGAGATAAGCTCTTTTTCAGGATTTCTTATTTTAAGTCTACTACTACTAGCTTCGTTGCAGCCCCCGGCGGAGCTTCGATGATATCGAGGGCACTCGTTACAGCCTGCATGTTCTGTCGCTTGAGCGGGAAGAGTTGCACCAAAGCTTGTTGCAACGCAGCACAGGAGAGATACCCTCGTCTCCCTAAGCGGGAACCCTCTGATGTTGTTGGGCTCCTTTTAGAGTCTCCTTATGCGGCTAAGTTTTGCTTCAACAGGCTAATACTTTTGGACAGTAAGCAAGAAGGCGTTCATACCTAACCCCTACAACTCGTAGTGAGGCCCCTCCGTAGGCTTGAGCATTGAGGGTCTCTCATATGGCGTAAGCGGGGCAGCGCCTTTGCTGATTGTTCATAAATGATGCGCGAAGTGACACGGGTGTATGAAACTCCCCCCTCCATGCTAACCCAAGCGACGTTGGGGATATAGGGAATTCAGGGACATCGGGAAATGGACCTTGTCTTCACCAGTGAGTGCGCCGAACCGTATCCTCTGCTCCCCGAGTTTTACACCCAACCATAGTTCTGCTCCCCGAGTTTTACAAACATATTAAGTTCAGGCACCCTCCTAAGCAAGGGCACATGGTTCAACGTTACTGGCCTGTTAAAGGGGCTCCGGGACTGGAAAAGATAGGTTCCGAGAAGCACCGTTAGGGGGAAGAACATCTCAGGAAAATGCCCTACTGTCCACGGGGAGAGCAATGCAGTGATGGGGCAGAACGAGGTGATTTCGGCGCTTGCGTATCCAACTTGAATCAACTTTGTGCTTATCCAAGTCCGTATTCATGATCATTTATTATGACAATGGGTTGCTACCGCTACTTACTACAGGCTGGAAAGTGGATTTGAAACCTGAATACGAGGTTCGACTTGCTTTCCTGGCGCGCTACCGTTAACTATATCTTCCCGGTGGCAGATAGGAGAGGGGAATAGGTAGCCCCTTGCGGGAAAAACCCAGTTTCAGTCTGAATATGGGTCATTCTAATGTAACAGGCTGTTATAGAAGCAGTTTTTTTAGGAGCACTTTACCGCAGCATAGTCCTACGCACAGTGCTGTTGACTCAGTGGGCGGTAAGCATACGGCTCCAAGAAGAACTCAGAGAATGAAGGCAGCAGGTCTCATACCAGCCTTCCCATCCTTTATTGTGGACGAACTGGAGACAAAAAAAATGATTGATGGGGTATTTGAGCAGGGTCGCAGTACTTCCGCTGCCGGGAACGGTGAAGGAATTAATACACTTTATCGTGATGATCTTACGCAGCTGCGGCTTGGAGGCTTTCGATCTTCACAGTCGAGAAACAGAAGGGGTAGCCAGGCGTAAGGGTTGAGAAGGACCCTCCAGCGGACAGGCCATTCTCCTGATCCTCAACGTATCGCATCGGATTCATCCCTGGAGCAGCCCCAAGCTCCGTTCCAAGGTACCGGCGACGCTCACATATTGAACTCGAACGACAGCTAGATGCAATGCTACAAACAAGCCATGTTAAACCGTAAATAGCGCGTTCAATCACAATACGAAAAACAACGGCAGACTTCATTTGTGTTAGTTCATAGACTAGCGCTTCTCTTGTCTGTCGCATACTTTCCAAAGTTGGTGGGCACCAGGTATGCAGGCCTTTCGCTGTCGCTTGTATGGATCTTGCTGCCAGCAGTTAGGCCGAACTCCCAAATGGAAAACAGCTCTCCGGTGTACACCATGGAATACAGGAAACGTCGGATTGCCGGGTGCGCTGTTACAGTAGATACACATATTGTACAAGGAAGAAAAACTAACCACTGCGACTATTTCTGCTGATAACGGACCGGCCTATACTCTGCTAGCACCGTTGTTTTTTGTGTTTTCCCTTTGAATGCCGGCCTGCAGGTATTTTACTGGTTTCAAATTATGATCTGTACTAAGCTGTCATGAACTTGCACCCGACAGAGCTAACAAATTTCTGATCACTGTTGCCAAATGATGACTCCGAGAAATCTATTGAGTTTCCATATATCACTAATGAATACTTATGCTACGCTTCCTGTACCAGGTGAACACGAACACGGGGATGATATGACCATACTTGCTGCTTCACCTAATACTGCGTAAATGTTACCATAGCCTCTTACTAATGAAATGATAGCAATGACAACCATGAAGGTACCCGTCTAGGTCCGTCCAGGTATCGGGAGACTCTGCAGGATTACAAGTTATAAATTTGTTTCGTCGTTGCAGCTGCCAGCATTACGTATGCGCGTACAATTATGGTGTAGGTAACTGTTCCACGGTACAAATCCTGCACCATAGAAGCATGACCCATCTTAGAGTTGAGCCTGCAGTGAATGATCATAATCATATCGATCTTCGTGCCCTGTCTGCCATCGAAAGAGCATAACAGCAGATGATACACCAATGAGTAGATTCGTCTGTTGCTTCCCCCATCCTTGTCGTCGGATATCAGATCTACCCCGTATCATATTTCAAAAAGTGTTGACAACTACTTAGCACGCGCACGAGTTTGAATGAGCGCAACAGAATTGATTTGATGTTAGTTTGTAGTTGCAGAAGCCACATAATTTGTCCCCGTCAGCGCGCCGCACGTTGGCGGGGGGAGTGAACGTTTCCTCGGTGAAGTCATTGCTTCGGGGTAAAAGTATTTTCGGCTGGGTTGGTATAGGTCACCTCAGTAGTTCCAGCACGGCGATTCGCCCGGCTGTTGTCATTCTCCCCCCTAAGAGAAAATCCTGACAGTCACTCATTATTCGAGAGGAACAAGAGTCTCAGCTTTTCGGGCTTGCCTGTCTCAACAAAGCAACGGCGAAGCGCGAGAAGCGTCCTTGAATTCAGCCGAGGGACATGAGCTGCAGTAAAAGATCCTGATCTAAGGCTCCCCAAGGAATCCGACTTCCCTGCCTGGTTGCATGCAGCACTACAAGGGCCTGTGGCTGGTGCGCAGAGCAGGCAGCCTGTCATGGTATGCACTATTCCACGTCCTGTTTTGCAGGTCGTGCTGCAAGGCAACCCCAGATGCAAGCGTACGTATGCGCTTTTTCGGATCATGGACTGCCGCCGCAGAGAAGAGCATCTACTTTGCACTCAGTAGCCAGCCAGCGCGCCAGTGGGAAAATCGTGACATTTGGCTTGAGATGCGTCCTCAACTACTGCTTTGCTATAAAGCCCTCGCATCGCGCTGCTTCTATTGAGGAGCACTAGCCGGCATCAAGGCAAAGGAAGGACTTGCGTCACCTCCTGTGTGCGTACCTGCATTTGAATCTGTGCTTGCCTGTCCTTGACTGTGTTACAGCCTGCGCCGTCGTTTCCTCTTTCGTACATATCTATTTTGTGCCCCGTCATTTCTGTCTGTGGCCCTTCGTGCGTTCGTCCTTGTGTCAACGCATGCGCCACTCTGTCTCCACTTCTTACGAGACAATCTCACTTGTGCTTTCCCCTCCTGGCGAGCGACATGTCCTCTGCTTTATAATCCAACGCCCGGTGACCACTACAGTTAGCCGGCCAAAAAACGAAAAAGCCACTGGGACCGGGAGATCCCCAGTTGCCGCCTATTTCCCAGTTAGCAGAGGGACAGAGTGTAGCTGCTACTGGTGTTTGTTGGCCACTGGTTCGATCTCGCTTCCCGGGGCAGCCACAAATTTTGACGACAGGGTTATCCCTTTCTGAGGAACCTTCCTAATAGGGATGCGCAGCTTAGCAGTGGCAAATAGCCCATCTGCTTTGGCCATCATACCCTTGCTCCTCCTAGTGGTGTTGCTACTCAACACTGCTGAAGATTCTGCTGCTGCAGCTAAAACGAAATACTGGAGCAACCTGATTTGCCAAGCCAGCGTTGGTAGTGCGCTTTAAATGCCTGCCTATCGCTAATATGCATGCTTCCGCGTGGGCAGATGCGTGAGTATAGGCTGCATCTGCACAGGAGCTGCAAAGCCGAGTAGAACAGTGCAAACACTCGCCGCTTAGGTACAAACATGTAAGCCAACATTCGTTCGGCTTCGTTCTGCGGTAGAGAAGGGTTCAACCACCCGAAAAAGTAAATTGACAGAACAGATCTCTGTATCCCTCCCTGGTGCCACTAACTCTATACTTCCTTAGCTTGAGGAGGAAGCGGCAAAGTAAAAAGTACGGGGACAGGTCAACGGTGGAGCAAGGCACTGTTGAACTTCATTACCAAGAATGGTTGGCTTGGGGTGCTGTTACGAGCAAGCCACCAGTCACCTATCCCCTTTACGCAAATGCAAAACTACCAACAAGACCAGCCAACCTAGTCTTCTTCTGCTACAGCGGGGGGCATCATCTCGTTTGGCTGGGGAGGGCCTTGGTGATAGGGGGAAAAGTGGAGCTTTTCTGGGTATACAGGCACCCCGCCAGAGCCTGCTTCTCTGGAAACGACAACAGTGGCAGTGCACGCAAAACTAATAGTCAAGGCGATGGATTGCTATCCAACTCGTCAAGTCCCAACGCAGCAGTTAAAACAGGTCACGCACGCAACAGCAGCAAATTCATGGTGCGCACGTACAACAATTAACAGTCTGTAGGGGTGATGCTCAAGCAACACTCACTGCAGGCGGCACTTGACCAAGTCAGGGTGCAGTAGCAGGACGTGGTGGCCCTGAAGATACCTGTAATCGCAGCAGCACCTGCAGCACTAACTCGAGTAGGTCCAACTCACTCTTACACCACCACTGCAAGAAGATGCACAATAATCTCAGCAGCAACAACAAGCAGCTTCATCATGACAGCGAAACCCATCAGCGTCGTGGCGGAAACACCACCAGCAACAGGCTCACAATAACAGTAGCAGTAACAGCTGGAACTAATGCCATGACGACCACTGCAACAGGGGGAAACTTAGATACGGCAGCAGAAGCAGAATATAGAGCAGAACCCACAAAGCCAGCATCACCGGCAACAACACACCAGCAGCAACAGCACAGCAACAACAAGGTTACCTGAGAACGCCAATTTCCTCGAGAGTTCTCTGAATGTCCTCAGGGCGGATCGCTGTAGCTCGTACCAACTCCTAAAACATTAAGCGACAGAAACGAAGCCACAGAAAAAAACAGCAGGGCCAAATAAGGCGACAGAGACTGCAAAAGACAGATGGATACATTAATGGCGACAACAGAGAAAGAGAGTTGAAACTTCCGAAAGACGCGCGGGGACAAAAACAAGGTACTGAAGGCAAGTAAAATGACGCAAGGCACGCAGCATGCACACAGGTAACACTAAAGACACATGCGCAGGCTGGGTAGAGGGAAAGGCAGAAGGACGGCGAAGGAAATAAGTGGCGAAGGAAGAGACATAAATGGCGTGGGTAGGCACAACAGAAAACGGCAGCGTGTAGCCAGCACGCCCGGTATCTTACGAAGCCCTAAGCCTCACCAACAAGCATAGACAACAAAACCCGCACTGTAGCAGTAGCGCCAACAGGCAAAGACAAAGGCTACATCTAACTGCAGCACTGGCAGCAACAGCAACAACAGCAATTACAGCAAGGCAAGAAACAGCATCGGGTGCTGCAGCAGATGCTACACAATTGGTTGCACCGTAAAACGGCGAAACGAACAATAGCTGGAGCAACCACAGAAACATGGCTCAAACCAACAGCAGCAGTACCAGCGGCAATCGTAAAAGCCATAGCAGCAGAAGCAGCAGCAGGATGCGTACGTGTATGGAAACGCGCTTCTTCGCCATCCACTGTGGCTCTGACAGCAGGTTCAGGAGGCGCCAACTCCACCATCCAATGTAACTGAGGCGACCCAGGTCGGAGAGGGGCCTTTCAGGTCCTCCACGCTTATTTTCTTTCAGAGACAGTACATAGCTAAATGATATCAAGAAACGTCCGTAGCCTTTGCGCTGGTGCTGTGGGAGAGTCAATATGCTGAAGGGATAGACCGCACACAACAAACACTCATGCTGTTGCTGGTGCCGCTATACCCGCTAGCCGCAGTGCGTTGGATGCCGTTTTACCCCTGTTACTGACACATTTGGCTTCGCTGTGGTAGCTTGGCAGCCCGGTCCTACTGGTGTTGCTGCTGCGTCTACTACGAATGCTAATGCGCCTGATGCTTCTGCTGCGGCGATAATAAGGTACACAGCCAGCCCCTGACGGCTCTTGCCACGGCCAAACAAAACTGCTGTATACTCCGGGGCAGCAGCATTAAGAAAACTATCAACAAATGTAGCAGAGATGTCATCAGCAGTGGCAGCAGCAAGTGTACAAACAGCAGCAGAGTGTACGAGTAGCAGCAGCAGCAGCCCTGGAATCAGTTATGACCTCACCAGGCAAGATTGTATCCCTGGAGAGACACCTTTTCCTGCAGCAGACAACCGTTTACAAAACCTGAGCAGCATCCGCCCCTTCTCCAACCGCTGCTACTGGGGCTTATGCTGCTGCTGCTGTCCAGCCTCTGCCTTGAAATACTAAACCTGCAGTTGTTGCGGCTCCCAACGACTGCAGGTGTTACGCCGGCAGTCGTTGAGGACTACAACCAGTGCTAGCATCAGCAGAACTCAAAGCAACAGAAGTATCGAGGGGCTTAACACTAACTACCTTTGAAAAGTATCCGATGAGATGAGCACCTCCAGCGTCGACCTGAGAAGTTGCAGGGAGTCGCATCGTATAAGTGGACGCAAGCAACTGGAATGAACAGATGAAACAGCGCAATCAGCCAAGTCCGTGGCAGTACAAGCACGAGCAACAGCAACAACCCCGAATCCACATGAACCTCTATACCAGAAGCAGCTCCCACAATAAGTAACTGAGGCACCAACGTGCAATACAGGCACCAGCAACAGCACACAAGAAGCATCGAAGCAGACAAGCGACAAACTAGAGCGGCAGCGTTAGCACACCTCTGTAAGGACGTAAAACAAGAAGGGCTCGACGTCAAACTGGAGCGTCTTGTGGTCCAAGAAGAGTTTCGCCAAAAAGCATAAGTTTTCCTGTAAAGCGTGAGCACAGTAGCATGCTACTTACTTCTGTGGTGCTGCCGTTCCTGCTGTTGCTGCTTTGGCTGCGCTGCTGCTGATACTTTTCTTGCTGCTAAGTTTGTGGGTCTGCTCTTGCTACACTCGAGAAAAGGGCGCCCACGCTGTACACTCGCGCCGCCTTGCCGTCGACTTCAAACATGGACAGACTGCAACACAGGCAGAGCCAAACACTGAAAGTGCACCAATGAAGTCCGCAACGGCAGCGACACCTCTGGAGGTACGAACGGCAACAGCCACTCAAGCAATGTCACCGGCAGCAGCAGCAAAACGAAAGAACCGGACCCGTTCGTTGCTGCCCAACCGTGCTCCATTTGCACATTTCGACGCACAAAGCACCAACATTCACATAAACAAACAGCCGCAGCAGCACCAGAAAGCAGCAACGGGGTAATGCATATGCCTGTCCTCGTTTGCATATAGCGAATCTCCAGGTGTGCACAGGCGGCAGCAGTAGCAGCAGGAGCAGCAGGAGCCCTGTTGTAATCGGTAGCGACTGACTGTCCATCTCTGTATATTTCGTTCCCTGGCGGGTGCCTGACTGTGCACCTTAGGGAGTGCGTCAGGAGCTCGGAGGCCTTGAGGAAAAATGAAAGGCAAAATTCGCAGATGTGGAGATCTGTGGCCTGTGCCTCAGCCGGATAGGGCGAAAAGTACCAGGTGTCAATCTCCTGACCCCCAAAAAATATTCTGTTCACTGTCTTCACGCGCGTCGCCTCCTCATGCGCCGCCAACGTCGCAGAGTCCATACCCTCGTGCTCCTCGTCGTCGTGCTGCAGTGGCGGGCGACGAGAAAAGATACAAACGCAAACGGACAAGTGATGCACAGGCTGGCTGGAACAGTGCGAAGACAGCCAGAGGGGAAAGAAGGAAAAACCAAAGCATGTGACAAAACGAGGTATCAGACTAGTATACACTGGGGGCAGTTCGCACTCAAAATGCCGCAAAAACTCAGGAGTGGAATAAGCCGCTCTGAAAAAAGTGGAGGTGCCCATGACGCAGAGAAGTGAAGGTGAAGAAAGTTTAGACACGCAGGAGACACATAAGCAAACTGTTGTTTGCTGCTGATACAGCAATTCAAATAGCCGCACATCTGAAAAGACGAGTGACGGGTCAAAGAGAAGCGCCTTCAGCTCCTCCGCCTCTGCATTCCTCTCCCTCTCCAGTCGCTTCCATGCAGCAGCAGCCGCAACGCTGTCGTCCTCCGCCTGGCGTTCTTCCGCTGGTAGTATTGCTGATGCTTTCGATGCAGCTATTGGTTCGTCGGTTGTCCCGGAAGCGGCGCCAATAGCAGAAATGCCGACAGCATCCGAGCCAACCAGGATCTCATGCGACAGCTTCATTCTCTTTGGCGTGTGCTCATCTCCTCTACCACCGTCCGCTGCTGCTTCATCATGCGGTGCCTCTGGTGCTGCACTGGCTGCTGCAGCTGCTCCTGTCGCCCCAGGAGCAGCAGTAGTCTGTCGAGTGGTGCCCTGCTGGTCGTAACCCGTAGGTAGCAATACCTGTCCCCTTGCATTCACTGGAAGCAAATCAGAAAACCGAAGCCAGCAGTCTAATCGTCTGTTGGTCAGGCGGTAGTGAACGTAATATTCATAAGCACTAGGACAAGCTGCTGCTGCTGCTGACTCGCTGCTGCTGCTGCTGGTTGCAGAATCGACGGCGGAACAACCCCCCGCCTTTGACCCACTACATTTGCTTATGCCACTCTTACTGCTACTGCTGGTGCTGCCGACGCTGCTGCTGCTGCTGCTCCTCAGCTGTCTAGCGAGCCCCGGTTGCATCACCTCATCTGGCAGGTGTGAGCCCGTCTCGCCGTGGGTCCTCACTGACAGTATCTGCAGCAGGAACAGCAACAGGGATGCAAAAACGCTCGTGTTGCTGTGGCACAACCAAGGGTCAGGCAGCAGCAGCAGCAGTGAATAGACACAGGCAATGGACCAGCAGCCACAGGTCCGCTGCAGCAGCAGCGCCGGAAGGATTTCCAGAGGCAGCTGAGCACACCAATGAACTATCACTAGCAACAGCAACTGCAACAGCAACGGCACCACGAACAGAAAAGAGCCGCAGATCCACGCAGTTTACCTTAGCCAGCCTGTGCTCCCCCGTAGGCTTGAAGAGAGCAGCAACCCACTGGTTTGTACCAAGACACCGGGCCTTCTTCCCTCCACAAGGCGGACGCTGCTGCTGCTGTTGCTGCTGTTTGCTGTTGGCACGATGGACAGTCGTCCCGCGAGCGGAAGACGCGATGCTGCTGCTGCTGCTGCTAGCGCCGCTGGTGCGCAGAGAAGACACGACACTGCTTCTGCTGCTGCTGCCCCCGCTGCTGCTGCCACTGTTGCCACCAGCGCTGGCGCTGCTGCTGCTGCCACCGCTGCTGCTGCATCGATTCGAAGAAACGACGCTACTGCTGCTGCTGCTGCCGCCGTGACTCGACGGAGAAATAGACCCCTCCGACATCTGCTGCTCTTCAGCCGTGCCAGCAGCAGCATGTGACGCAGCAGTTGCTGTTGCTTCCGCGCTACCTGGGGCAAGCATCCCTCCGCCGTGGGAAGGGCGCGAAAGATCCATGCTGCCGGTGGCGGTTTTGTTGCTTCCGCTGCTTTTGCTGCTGTTTCCGCTTTTGCTCCGGTCGCTGCAGTTGCTGCTTTTGCTGCTGCCGCTGCCTTTGCTGCAGTTGCTGCCTTTGCTGCAGTTACTGCTTTTGCTGCAGTTGCTGCTCTTGCTGCAGTTGCTGCTGTTACTGAG
>CAJFCZ010000169.1:0-22729 GCA_904066245.1 Eimeria sp. OTU-Y
TATATATATATATATACACTCCAACAATGCTTGGGAAGAAGTAAAACTGAGAAATGCCCTGCCAGTGGACTTCGTTTTCCTCACTTCCTCCTGTTGCATTGAGGCTTCCACCACAGACGGTCATTTTAGCTTTTAACCATCGAATGGCCCAGTTTGCCTGCCTCCTTCGGACCCCTAAATCTATTGTGACTGCAGGACGTTATACATTTGGGGTGTAATGACTGTGATGATGGTGGAGCTTATGATTTTTGCGGTAAATGTGATCCGAAGTGCTTAGAAATTTAGACCTGGCTTCGTGTGAGTTTGTCTGTAGGCGCTTCAATGTTTTTTGATGTGTTTTGATGCTGCATGGTGTGGCAGCATTCCTGAGCGAACATCAGAGGCCCATGGCACCTTGCATTGCCGTTTGAAAGCAATCATCACGCACACTGCCGTCGTACTACCTAGACTAATACGATTGGCGTAGGGTTTAGCGCAGTGCACATTCCGCCTGCAACACTGACAGGCTGTGCGCAATCTTAACATTTGTCTCGTTGGTAACAACTTGCAGCGCAAAAAAAACAATGCTGAAGACTCTTTGTTGTCACGGCAGTGCTGCGCTGTATGTAACTTTCTCGGCAGCTTAGCAACGTCACCCTTACTGTACTACGATAAAGATAGTTGCCCTAACGCAATATAGATCTGAACGCCCTTTTTAGAGCAACGCCTTTATCATTTCTACTAAATATTACGCGTCGCAGTAACAACGGGGAACAGTGGGTTTCTTGGAAAACAGCTGACCTCTGTGGCCCGTCTGCGATCTGTAACAGTTAAGGGGTTGTTTCATGGCGACGTGGGGCTGACACAGGCCCTGCAAGCTCCTTCATATTTGGCGGTCTATATATAGATGCCTTCAACGCAAGGAACACGGAACCCACAGGGGTGTAACAGTTCAATCGCTAAAGTGGCAGCAAATAATACAGGTATGCGTATCGAATTAATGCTCAACAAAGGCAGCATACATTCTGCTTCGTCACAGGAAGTACATCATTAAGCCCAGCCACTTCGTTTGGAGTTATCTGGTACTACAGAGACAAGCGATAAGGAGCTTTAGCATGGCATTGAAGTCGGGGATGCTGGTTCAGCTGTTCGTTTGTAGAGCGCGTTGGACGCTTTCCAATACAGCCTTGGTTTGCTTATTTGAAATATGCGCAGCGTTATGTATTGGCCAGCGGAACAGCAAGCAGGCGCAAGCTTACAGATTCGTCCTGCGTGCCTATAAAAAAGCCGCATATACTACGGGACACCTGTCTAAGCATTTAACACTACTACGGCTAAAAACGGTAGCAACATCCAGAAGTCAAGCAACCAGTCCTTGCAGCATCTCTTCATCCTGTCTAGGATCATGGCACATACTGCTGGAAAGCAAGGAGAAAATAATACGGTGGCGTTTCTTTGTGTGTGCATGCAGTTCGTGAGTGATGCATTCAGGATGCGTTCTGTGCAGAACGCCGGAGCTCCTTATACCTTCCTGGTAGCTGGGAGCATTTACAGTTCTTTCTGGGGATGGGACAGAAGTAGCTTTTGAAACAGTGCCAGCGGTTAGCAGTGCCGGAACATGGTGAGAGACGAACATGAAAGGGCTGGTCGTAGAAGAGATATGCTAATTGCGTGCGCTATGTCCTTTAGAAGCTGCCGAAGGTCGCCTGTATTCGGTTGTTTGGGTGCGCAGGACTACAGAGAGAGGTTAGACTCCGTTGATGCCTTATATGTAGTGTCAACAATGCTAGTTGGCGCCGTATATGCATAATCTAAGACAATGTCCACGTATGGGTGTTTCGCGTCGAACAGGCGCCTTCAGAAAACCGGCAGCAAGTTCACGTAACCGACACGGCTTGGCTGTCGTTGCTATTTTGTCTCCTGAACGCTTTAAATATGGCAAGCTACAGACCCACATAAGGTTTTAACCAAAATGCTAAACTTTATCAGCCCTTAAATGACAGTTCGTACGCCGTCGGACTCTCTTGAAAAGGTGCAGTTCACCTTGAAGAGGCGCGCAAGCAGCGCTGGCCGCACTCTCACAACATACCCTGATGACTCGGATCTGTTCGTTATGACGTTTTTCCAGACGCTTGCGCCAGTGGCGAGGTGGGCGCAAGATAGCTACCTCGCTTTAGGGTAAGAGGAACTGTAACGACCAACGGCTTAAGCATTGTCAACCTAGAATCAGATCCACCGTAGTTCATATGCTCCTGGGCAATCCAGCCGGCTGGCCTCCATCCCTATGCTTACCGCGCGGCGGCCGGATGGAACACTTTCTAAGAGGGGAAACGTCGCTGCTAGAAGGTTTACAAAGGCGTGCTTGCCGGTCAATGCATCCGACTCCGTCCAGACACGTTCTTTTCTGCAAGAAAATCACACTGCAAAGCATAAAACCAAGGCTCCACTTGACCAAGTTGTAGCACCCCGGAAAAGTTCGCCAACTGGCTTCCCTTTTTTTAGCAGTGGGTGCCACGAGCCTTTGCTGGTAGCGAAAGACTGTTTTCGGCAGCAAAGAGCCGCTACGCCCACAATGAAATATGATGCCACCGACTGAACCTGTAGGTCGCGAAGTGCATACGCGTGCTTTGCAGGCTGTCTCTAAATTCATTGGGTGCGCTTCCGTGCAGCCGCGTGCATTCACCTAAACGAGGAAAGAGCAGAACAGTCCTTAAGGTGTAGTTGATTCCGCCATTCACAGCCTGATGTGCAGCAGCCTTCTTCCTATGCGGCGGCATGCCTTGATCGCCTGGCGATGCCGTACCAACCTCAGTGCTGCGAATCTCCTTCAACGTATCTGCGTATCTGCGTATTGGACTCTATTAAGGCTTGCGAGAGGTGGTAGTAATTCTGCAAAGAGCTGGTCACCAGGTTCCTTCAAACATAGCACTAGTGCTTCCAAGCGATCACTAAAAGCATGTGCGTTCTACAAACTGCTGCAAAAGCTGGTGAACAAATTTGCACGTAATATCCGGCGGCCAGCATGCGCAGCCACAAGCCAAGACACGTACTGAAGTTTCGCTGTTGCAGCGAATTTTCTTTTCTGGAATTCTGTCTTGAATATTAGGGTTGCCAGTCCTGTGCAGATCTCATTTACAGCTTCTGATAGCTTGGCATGCAAGCATGAAGATCTTTGGTGCGTGTTTTAGTCGGTAGGAGAAGGAGCAGTGTTTGCTGTTGCTGGCGATGGCCCAAGGGAGCGTTCCAGTAGGCGACTTCAGTGTTATTGGCTTGGGCACAACCGCATGTTTAGCCCTCCGCGCTTCTCTCCAACAGCCGAAGAAACTTGTTACCTTCAACGGCAGTTCCAGGGCAGTCGTTGTATACCCCAACGGTATCACACTCGCTTGTTGTGGATGCAGCATGCTCAACATGCGCACTTAGCCTTTCATATAACGTCACAGATGCGAAATTTTTTTTTGTTCCGAGGGAGACCGTTGAAGCATTATAAGGGGTTTAACCCGCTTCCTATGCAGGGATGTGCCGCATTGATATCGGTAAGATGTCATGTCGCTACCAGTGTATTGATGCTATTGCTAACAGGCAAACTCATTTGGGGGCGCTATATTGTGCGGGCATACCAGGCATGCTGCAGCCTATGTGCATTTAACGAGTTTGTGCTCAACTGTATGGGGAAAAGGAGCGGAGTAGGCATGCGATAATGAACTATGCGTATGGCATGGTGGGCGACATTGGATGACAACAGCGAGTGCGTCCTTGCCTCTTTTGTTATCATGCAAGCTAAAAGCGCAGTTGCGGCTCTTGTATATGTATATCCTACCTGGTACATATGTGCAGGGTTCTCCAAGTGCCGTTTAATTTCGAGTGCAAGCGCTTACCCCAGTTGCGCTGTCGGGAATGAACCAAAATTCTGTTGCGCGCTTCAGCAGTTAGCAAAGGGCGCATGCGATGTGTATGAATTTGTTTTCACCTTTACTTTTGCAGCTGCTACTGCCGCTTGTATCTGCTGCGCGTAGTTCCACTCGCATTGCGGGAAGATGGTATGTAGACAAGCCCACGAGCTCTTGGCAGAGAGCTTCGCGACAGATAGTATGCACTCAGAATTTCTTTTGCATCCCTGATCAAATCATATTTAGTGCGGACAATATGAAGCTTCATGCATCTGAAGTGCGATATAAGCGTTGCAGCTTCTAAAAGGTGTGCAGTGACGCTAACTTCGCGACTCGGGAAGACAAGGCCACTCTATATTGCCTTGTGGTTGAGGCCCAGATCGCGATAGGGGGGAAATGTTGTTGTATTCACTCCGTACCGGAAACGTGTATTGACGCGAATAGTCTAGTAGGCGTCATAAAAATGCACAGGGTGCGGTTGATGCTGCCCGTGACCCTGTGATACATACAAACGGGTCGAAGACCTAGTAATGGGAGCATAGGGAGGCCTTACTTAGTTGCTCTATGTGCTCTTCCAAACCAGTAGTAGCACAATTGGCTGGCATCGCTTGTGTTCACCGACTCGCTGCAGCTGGCGTGCAGGCGAAAATGCCCATTTTTTAGCCTACTGAATGTTGCCGAAGGCACCTGCAAAACAACGGCGAAATCACCGTGCTAGTAAAAACAAGCAAATGATCGGCCGCATTGCGGTGTACGTTTTGCTAAAGGGTTGGGATAGTACAGTAGTAACGGAGGTTGGCCGGAGATAAACAAGCAGCG
The DNA here is from genome assembly GCA_904066245.1 of Eimeria sp. OTU-Y. Classification (NCBI taxonomy): domain Eukaryota; phylum Apicomplexa; class Conoidasida; order Eucoccidiorida; family Eimeriidae; genus Eimeria; species Eimeria sp. OTU-Y. The sequence goes on from CAJFCZ010000169.1 coordinate 4,689, forward strand.
GTTGGCGCAGTGCTCCCACCCCAATAATTGTCTGCGATATGTTTGGTGCCCGCGCGGAACCTTGCGTCAGCACCTAACATCAATAGTAGGTGCTGAGCCCCGTCATCCAGTCTGTGAAAACTTTATAAGCGAGCAATATCAGCGGTCGGAACAGGGTTAAGGTGTAAACGCCACTCAGTCTGCCACAGGGAGTGCGTAACCACAGTAATTTGCCTCAGACGGAGGTCAGGGTGGCTACGGGGGTCATTATTATGCTTAATTCGTCTCGTACCTTCCAATCTCAGGCATGTGCCATTGGCGCATCCTTCATCTCCATAAATGGCCTTTGACAAGCTGACCATACTGGTGGGGGAAGTAGTGGTGGCACGGTTCTAGGTTTGATGAGACAAGTGAAAGCCCTAGGTGTGCAATTCGTTGTGCTTGGTTGCGTAAGCGCTGTTGCGCAGGATCGCCTGACCGTGACTAGACCAAACATCCCTTTTCTATCTTGCAAGCGTTGCACTTTCCCGCCAAGTGCGAATGTTCAACTCAGGGGTTTACAAGGGAAGTGCGCCGCCTGCCTACAACGCCAACGGCTGAAAGGTATTGCTCTATCAATGGTTCAATAACGACAAACTCCTTCGCGTCACTGCTCAGAAGCTGGCGAGTGCCGGTTACATGTGCGACACACAGGACGTTAGTTAAAAGGTTCCTGGATTCGTCCACGAAAGCGGTTCCCGTGCATTCCTGAGTTATCTCCGCAGTGACTCCCCAGAAGAGTTGCCCTGGTACAAACCGTGCTAGCCGCGCTGTGCTGGTGCCTTGTGGACTAGGACAGCGCTGCTGTAAAAGCGGTCTTCTGAATGATTTTGAGGAGTGAGAAGAAAGTGAACGCGTTGTATGTAGATTGTCAGCTGCCGCTGGAAGCCACCAGAATGTAGAGATAGGCGCCAGCTGCTGTAGCTCGCCATACGTATTTCCTCCATACCACAACTGCAAGGACAGTCGCCCATGGCGAATGGTACATCGAGGGCATATGCCCCTGTCGAATGCGGCCAACTTGCATCGTAACGTAGAGGCATTCTCTGGAAACGCAGCTTTCATGCATGATTGGCTCCTGATTGCAGCCCACACACAGCGTTGTCGAGTCGGATCTTGGCACCGGAATTACCTTTCATTATATCCAACGTTCTTCTCAAGTCTCTGGAGTTGGCACTTTAAGCAGCGGGATCTCGCTGCGGGCCTGCAAATAAGCACCTTACACTGCTGAGCTTGGGAGCCCGCAATGCTGTTCGTTGCAGTTGCACCACCATTGGTGTTGCTGGTGCAGTGTCATGCAGGCTTGCCAAGAACGCAGCAGCATTCGTGTCCGTCGACCAAATATGTTAATGCAGCTTAATTGCTCGCCGATCACAACGCGAAGGCGGTGAGCAGTCGTATCGGTTGCCGGAGGGGAATGGCTCAATCACCCCGCCAATTTGTACAACCTTCGCGCGCGGCGCCAGTCCGCATGATTGTTGTGTTGAAAGCTCTATGTGCTGTGGAATGTGCTCGAGTGTGGCCTATCATCAGTTGATCTCCACAATGGTTGTAGCGGCTCATGCGAGCAAGACACGGTTAAGCGAAGTGTGTATTTGAATCCGGAAAGTGAGCTTGCTGTACAGCATACGAGGGGACGTAGGAAAACAGCATGCGGGTTCCCAATTCTACTCTTAAAGGCAATTTACAACAGAAGGGGTTGGCAACATTTATTTTTCCATATAGCTTTCGAAGTGGAATTGGACCTACCTTTATCTAATTGCTTCCTTGCAGACTCTCGCAATACTGGAGCAGTTGACATCACGGTGGTAAGCCCCCATTGCTGCACGCTTTTTGGAGGCGTCTAGGTTGGCAGTAGCTGAAACGGTGGTCTGCAGTGTATCATACGCAAATTATTAGACACTCCAGGAAATTGATGATGCGTTGCAACGCGAAGAGATAGGCTTCTCGAATGCTGCAACCGACGCAAAGGGAGCTGGATCCATTAAATACACCAACATAAGCCAATCCGTTTCCCCAAGTTGGAAAACTATGATGCTCGCTTTGCTTGCCTGCTTTCTTCCACTAAGCATGGGTTCATGTTGTTAGTATAGCTCGATTCATGCGGCTGTCTGACTGTGCGCAAGATGGTGTTCAGTCACGAACAAGGTAGCAGGGGCGGTCACAAGGATTTCTCCACGGTACTCCAAATGGCCGCATTGCCGCAGTTGTGGGTCCCGGTGCTTGCCACGCATCGGCTGCCCCGCAGCACTGTGGCGTGATGTTCTACACATGCTGTTTAACGTTCGTATGCTCCATACGAGGCGATTGAGCGATGCACAGCCGAAGAAAATACTGTGAACAAACTACCGGACCATATGAATACACAAGGGAGGTCCGAGGTAAGAAGCGTTGTTCTCAATTACAGGTTTTGGAATGCAGGAAGAACGCTCCTGCAATTAGGGACGCCGTGCCTGTCGTGTCGTTTCCCAAGGCGTGTGCTGTCAAAGCATGGATGCTTCGTGATGTCATGCTGTCATTGTTGACTGAGGGCGACGCGTTTGCTGGCTAACATGGGGAGCACATAGGCGCTCATAAGGGTGTTTCTGACAGAATATACGCCCTCGTGTGCATCGGTTGGTATACAGCTGCCTTGACTCTGAACCAATACGACGACATGCTGCTGCATTTACTATCTCAGCGACAGATCCAATGTTTGTAAACTGCTGTCAGCTTGTACGGAATCCCCCTGCCTGCATGCAATATTTGAGCAAGGACATCTATCATATTTCAAGCGCTTGCAACCGTTCGACAACAGCTGTGCCGGCCGGGAGAACTGGATCCAGATTTAATGCGCCGCTTATTCATATACGCTTCGGCGCATACCCAGATACTTTCCAATAGATGAACGGCTTATTTCTACAGAATAAAGCTGTGTATGAAGCGTGCATGGTGGACTTCTTCAGAGCATGCAGCTTTCCTTGCAAGTGGGCGAGCATGCCACTTGTATACTGGCCTTTGCAGGGCAGTGCACACGGCCCGACGTAAACTTGCGCTAAGACAATACGGCATTTGAGTTCGCCTTTGGAACGGTGGTCGTGACTTCGTCTCGTATCTGCCCCCGATGCGAGGGTTCAGCATTTGCCTAGTGCTGCATGGCCTTCCGGCTGTATAAGGACTATTTTCACTTGTTACATGCTTTGCCCAAAGTATTCTTGTTGCATATAACGCACTATCGAACGTCACCACATCAGTTGTACAGCCTTCGATGGGATGCCAGTGGTTTCTTTGCGTGCAAGTCATCAAGAAGTGCTGCATGCAGCCTTGGCAAGTGACACAATCGCACCACAGTTGCCGCGCCTTGATTACACATTGTGTTGTCCTGGCCACCAAGGTTTTGTGTTGAAGCGGATTCGTACCAAATCGTTGAAATTGAGCTGCAAGTGTCCGCAGCAAGTGTCAAGCGTTACACCAAGACCAATGGACGGCTTGCTCTCTGCACCCTTATGGTTTCATCACGTCGAGCCGAGAAACCGTATATGTCAGCGGGCAGCGTGTGGATGCGTCAACTTCATGACTCGACGGTTCACAATTCCAGAACGAAACAGCTAATTTGGCGGGGCACATGTGGGCTTTCGAAACATTTCGCTTTGCCGCGCACAGCGAGTGCGTACACGCTTGGTTTTACATCGGGCGGGAGATTCGGGAGAGTTTTCTTTGGCGCATAACACAGCATGAGGGGCACCACCAAACTCCGTGTATGGCAAAGGGTGTCCGGTTAGTGTTTGATAGGGCATTGTGCTGCATGATCCCAGAGGTGGTCATAAAAATGTTGTAGGACGCGCCTACGGGTGCAGTCGCCATGCGCGCTTATGGCTACTTTGGGTTCAGCATAACTTTGGAGCCTCCCGGCAAACATCCGCCACCTGTGCTGTTCGTTAGGGTGAGTTGGGGTACCGAGTATCTACTGGCGATGAGTTGTTGATGCGTTTCCTGCAAAAGGGGGAAGGACGGCAGCGCCGCGTCAGAAAAATAACCCACCGATGCCAACCACGGGACGAAATCGCCAAGGCAGCGGATAAGTATAACTCATCCCTGTCGAGGCATCGTTTACCTTTGCACGTGTTGCTGGAAGATTCTTCGGACGCACGAAACACGCAGGAAGTGGGTTAATAGTTACTTGGATTCGTTCCCGCTAGGGGTCTCTGCGCATTGCAAGCTGAGCACCAGTAGAAGTTCGCGTGCGAGGCAAGCTGCGTGTTTAATAAAGTTAACGGGGGTGGGTTTGTCTTTGATTTTTGCCGGAGTAGTGCTGTTGGACATGCATGCGCATTCGTCACATTCGACTCCGAGGATCCCTTTTGGTTTCGTTAAATCGTGTTAAGGTTGCACGGGAGTCTCGCCGTGACTGTTTGAAGCCTATCGAATAGTTTGTACCCTCCGTCCTGACACCATGCACAGAGCGTACGTAAAACGACCCACTACATACATCGCTGATCCCAAATCCACCCACAATGTGGCATCATCGGAGCCGGTTTGCAGAACATATATCGGCATCGCTGTTGGCTGTTGTGCTTTGCATACTGCTTTTGGCATGCTGGAGGAGTGCTGTGTAGAGGTGGACCGAGCATAGTTCGCGCCAGGACATTATCAGAAGCCGAGCACTCTGAGTTGACGAATCAGGGAGGAGCCTTGCCTGCGCTCTCCTACTCTGCCTGTTCAGGCTGGGAAGCCGTGTCCATACGCTGGATTGTAAATAGTGGCGTCAACACGGTTCGAGAATGAGGCAGGCGTTACGTGAGTGCTTCAGAGTGAAATTGTAACTGTGTGCCACCGAGCAGGATATCCTGGAAAATGCGACTAGTCAGCAGGATTAGATTGCAAAGGCTTTTTCGCGTGGGAACTGAACGCTTTGCCATGGTGTACGCTAACTGGCCACGTAGCTTGCATAGACCGCCGATCCTGTTGGATCGAGCTGAGCAACAGGTGCCCGTGGGAATTTATCGAAAGGAGCTTTGCTGGCAAGCAGCTGTTAAATACTGCGCACTTCCTTTGAAATGTAGGAAAATTAGAATGGCATTGGCGTGGGTGACATTTTCGCTCTCTCTGGAATAAACGAGAAATGTTGGTGTTTTGTATATTCCAGCAAAGGCTATTGTCTGCTAGCGGGAAACAAAAACAGTGAATGAAGGCCACTCATGGAACTACTGACTGACGCAGATGCCGCTGCTGGTCAGAAGAAATTCGAGACGTGCATGCCTTCAGCGTATTTTCTTACAGTACCATTCAAGCGTTCTTCGTAGGTGCATCGTCCCTTGTGTGAAATCTGCAATGCTTGGGAGGAACGAACCCACAAACTTGAGAATTGCAGTTTTAGCGCGGTAACAACTGGATTGAGTGAACAAAAATGAACTGTGTGTCGGAACTGCTCAACTGGATTGTTTGACTGCAGATGGTAGGTGCCCAGAAGGCATAGATATTGGGGAAGCAGCTAAGAGCAAGATGATCTGCAGTGCACAGATGAGCGACACTGTGGCAAGAGACCACTGGGAAACAAGCGGTGCCGACTCTGCTGGCTGAACAGCATTGATGAGTTAAACAGTCTATAACAAAGAGGCATTGTGGCGACTACTCTGCCGAAAGTGTCTAGCGCAATCATCTGGGTTGGAGATGCAGCTATGGGATGTGCACGTGAACGGATACATGGCTCAACCATCCTGTTCGATAACAGCGAGTGCGCGTCCAGTTACTTACCAAAAGGCACGTAGCCTGTTTGACGTGGCTTCTGACGCAAGCAAATGTGCAATTTAGCACCACGCCTGGCTGTCAGGCATAAGGAGCGAATCAAAAGGATTCTTACGATAGTTGCTCTTCCGAATCGTCGTTAGGAGTTTGACGGACGTGCCCTTGGGACTGCGGGCAACTTGTCTGCTTGTTGGACAAACAAACTGAGAGTTCCGGATTCACGGCTTGATGGGTTTATGCGCTACTAAACTACCAAACACCCCAGTAGAACTGGCTGCAGTCAGTTGCTGAGTCATCGACACATTGGATACGAGTGTTTTCGTGTGAGCGTACAGCTGCAAGTGCGACTTCGTCCATCACAACTTTCGGCCAACGTTAACCTCCCATAATCAGTGGATAGTAGCCCAGGTCTACCTTCCACCGTGTCCTTGCCTTGTGCGTTCATGCAGCGAGTAAGCAAATCGCCGTAAACATTCGATTACGTGCGCGTTGTTTGTCCAATGTGATACTGGCGGTATGCTACCTGGATGAGTTACCAGGCTGCACGCGGCATGCTCAGCAGCCTGAATGCTTTTCGCACCAATGGTGAAGTGCCAAACTGTGGCAATATTGGGCAACTGTAATGCATGCATTGAAAGTAGACGTGTTGGGGAGTCTGTGGCGCCCGTGTGGCGCCCTGGAACTCTAGTATCCTACCGATTTGTGGCGGCTGCTGCATGCTCGAGTCCAGTGCAAACTCTTCATCTTCCAGCGTCGTCCGGATTGGTGGGCATCTAGAGAAGCCGTTTACGGCAAGCGCACATGCTGATGATGCGTTGCAACGCGAAGAGATAGGCTTCTCGAATGCTGCAACCGACGCAAATGGAGCTGGATCCATTAAATACACCAACATAAGCCAATCCGCTTCCCCAAGTTGGAAAACTATGATGCTCGCTTTGCTTGCCTGCTTTCTTCCACTAAGCATGGGTTCATGTTGTTAGTATAGCTCGATTCATGCGGCTGTCTGACTGTGCGCAAGATGGTGTTCAGTCACGAACAAGGTAGCAGGGGGGGTCACAAAGATTTCTCCACGGTACTCCAAATGGCCGCATTGCCGCAGTTGTGGGTCCCGGTGCTTGCCACGCATCGGCTGCCCCGCAGCACTGTGGCGTGATGTTCTACACATGCTGTTTAACGTTCGTATGCTCCATACGAGGCGATTGAGCGATGCACAGCCGAAGAAAATACTGTGAACAAACTACCGGACCATATGAATACACAAGGGAGGTCCGAGGTAAGAAGCGTTGTTCTCAATTACAGGTTTTGGAATGCAGGAAGAACGCTCCTGCAATTAGGGACGCCGTGCCTGTCGTGTCGTTTCCCAAGGCGTGTGCTGTCAAAGCATGGATGCTTCGTGATGTCATGCTGTCATTGTTGACTGAGGGCGACGCGTTTGCTGGCTAACATGGGGAGCACATAGGCGCTCATAAGGGTGTTTCTGACAGAATATACGCCCTCGTGTGCATCGGTTGGTATACAGCTGCCTTGACTCTGAACCAATACGACGACATGCTGCTGCATTTACTATCTCAGCGACAGATCCAATGTTTGTAAACTGCTGTCAGCTTGTACGGAATCCCCCTGCCTGCATGCAATATTTGAGCAAGGACATCTATCATATTTCAAGCGCTTGCAACCGTTCGACAACAGCTGTGCCGGCCGGGAGAACTGGATCCAGATTTAATGCGCCGCTTATTCATATACGCTTCGGCGCATACCCAGATACTTTCCAATAGATGAACGGCTTATTTCTACAGAATAAAGCTGTGTATGAAGCGTGCATGGTGGACTTCTTCAGAGCATGCAGCTTTCCTTGCAAGTGGGCGAGCATGCCACTTGTATACTGGCCTTTGCAGGGCAGTGCACACGGCCCGACGTAAACTTGCGCTAAGACAATACGGCATTTGAGTTCGCCTTTGGAACGGTGGTCGTGACTTCGTCTCGTATCTGCCCCCGATGCGAGGGTTCAGCATTTGCCTAGTGCTGCATGGCCTTCCGGCTGTATAAGGACTATTTTCACTTGTTACATGCTTTGCCCAAAGTATTCTTGTTGCATATAACGCACTATCGAACGTCACCACATCAGTTGTACAGCCTTCGATGGGATGCCAGTGGTTTCTTTGCGTGCAAGTCATCAAGAAGTGCTGCATGCAGCCTTGGCAAGTGACACAATCGCACCACAGTTGCCGCGCCTTGATTACACATTGTGTTGTCCTGGCCACCAAGGTTTTGTGTTGAAGCGGATTCGTACCAAATCGTTGAAATTGAGCTGCAAGTGTCCGCAGCAAGTGTCAAGCGTTACACCAAGACCAATGGACGGCTTGCTCTCTGCACCCTTATGGTTTCATCACGTCGAGCCGAGAAACCGTATATGTCAGCGGGCAGCGTGTGGATGCGTCAACTTCATGACTCGACGGTTCACAATTCCAGAACGAAACAGCTAATTTGGCGGGGCACATGTGGGCTTTCGAAACATTTCGCTTTGCCGCGCACAGCGAGTGCGTACACGCTTGGTTTTACATCGGGCGGGAGATTCGGGAGAGTTTTCTTTGGCGCATAACACAGCATGAGGGGCACCACCAAACTCCGTGTATGGCAAAGGGTGTCCGGTTAGTGTTTGATAGGGCATTGTGCTGCATGATCCCAGAGGTGGTCATAAAAATGTTGTAGGACGCGCCTACGGGTGCAGTCGCCATGCGCGCTTATGGCTACTTTGGGTTCAGCATAACTTTGGAGCCTCCCGGCAAACATCCGCCACCTGTGCTGTTCGTTAGGGTGAGTTGGGGTACCGAGTATCTACTGGCGATGAGTTGTTGATGCGTTTCCTGCAAAAGGGGGAAGGACGGCAGCGCCGCGTCAGAAAAATAACCCACCGATGCCAACCACGGGACGAAATCGCCAAGGCAGCGGATAAGTATAACTCATCCCTGTCGAGGCATCGTTTACCTTTGCACGTGTTGCTGGAAGATTCTTCGGACGCACGAAACACGCAGGAAGTGGGTTAATAGTTACTTGGATTCGTTCCCGCTAGGGGTCTCTGCGCATTGCAAGCTGAGCACCAGTAGAAGTTCGCGTGCGAGGCAAGCTGCGTGTTTAATAAAGTTAACGGGGGTGGGTTTGTCTTTGATTTTTGCCGGAGTAGTGCTGTTGGACATGCATGCGCATTCGTCACATTCGACTCCGAGGATCCCTTTTGGTTTCGTTAAATCGTGTTAAGGTTGCACGGGAGTCTCGCCGTGACTGTTTGAAGCCTATCGAATAGTTTGTACCCTCCGTCCTGACACCATACACAGAGCGTACGTAAAACGACCCACTACATACATCGCTGATCTCAAATCCACCCACAATGTGGCATCATCGGAGCCGGTTTGCAGAACATATATCGGCATCGCTGTTGGCTGTTGTGCTTTGCATACTGCTTTTGGCATGCTGGCGGAGTGCTGTGTAGAGGTGGACCGAGCATAGTTCGCTGGAGAAGTGGCTGAAGCTTTGAGAAATCCTTCTAGTGGTTGCAGCCCTACTTAAATATTCATGTGAAAAGCCAGCGGTCTAGTCGGCGTGCAAAAGTGAAAATTTGTATGTGCTGCTGCACGAATATTAACCACTCCCCAGAGCACAAAACGCTTATCTCGACAGGGACACGACAAGCACAAGCACATTTTGGGCTCCAGCAAGAGCCTCAGCTCCACCGTAAGATGTGGCGTATCTCGACAAAGCTAACTGTGCTTTGCTGTTGGCTCATCTGTACAAGGTCCGTTGCGTTGGCTGGCTGTGCGCCGCACGGAAGTTGACAGGAACGTTTGAAAGGTTTTCCACGGCAGGATGGAGGTTTGGAAACCGCTGCCAGGGAGTGTGCAACTCTACCGGGTGACTGGAACACATGCACAAGGACCTTAATCGTAGTTAAAATAGCTTGCAACCCTCTCACCAGAGCTGCGCCAGCTGCAGACAGTAGTTGTGGAGATGAAAGGCTGTGCATTCGGAGGTGGCATATGCAGCGGCTATAGCTGGGCATTTGTTGGGCACAATATGGCTTTACGAAAACTCAATCGGAGTTGAAAAGCGCGCAAGGCGTTCCACGCATGGGCACTCTGAAGGTCTCCCCGCGCTGTCGTAGACACCTTTGCGGGCATCCGATAACATCCGCAGGCAACCAATTTAGCGAGTCGATTGGGTAAGCTAGGGCCTTATAATGCCGGTTAAAGCGAAAGACAGCAACTTGTTTTGGCTTGCGAACGGGAGCAGTCGTGCGGGCACAGTCGGACACGCTGCTGCGTCAGGCACAGACGGCAGGGACCCGCTCCAGAAGCAAGCACATGCTCTGCTTTTGCGCCACATGAGACCGGCATGCTGCACGCTGGAGTGAATGCAAGAAGCAGGCATGTGCAGGCCGATATCAAGCTACTGCGTTGTGAGAAAGATAAGGCTGAGCCTGGTCTGTTCTGCAAGGCTTGTAGCAGAAGTCGACGTCCCCACACGGTATTTTCGAAGGATGACATGTACGCCACGTGTCCCAATAGCAATGTACAGCTCCTGCCCATTTTATACAGTGTTGTACATTGTCCAGCTGCCTGGCTAGGCCAGTGTTTGCACGTTCCGTGGCGTGGCGCATATCACCGTATTGGAGTTGCACCCCAGCCACTACAGGTCCCCTGAAGGCTTGTGTCATCACGCAACCCGGTGAAAAACTAGCGTTCGTGGTGATGCATTTGTACGAACGCCAGCATGGAAGAGAATGCACCACTAGCATGTTGATGGGTAGAAGGACGGTGACCAAGACGGGTGGATCGAACGTTGTGAGGGCCAGAGAGTACGTTTATCACTACAATCGTAGGTACAAAGGCCCAGATGCCATGCAATAGGAACAGTTTGGCGTTGACTACCGGGACGTACGGCATGATGTCCGGGAAGCTCTTATTATTAAATTAGATGCTACTTTTGGGGCATGAAAAGCCCTTGCCACACTCCGGGTTTTGTTTCTGTCTGTTCTGCGAGCTACCTCGGGATTGGTGTGTTAATATTTGTGACTGGCGTGAGAATGCGTGAAGTGTGTCTGGAACTGAAGGTGATTAGAGCTTGGTTCTCCGAGCGGGAGGAACCGCGAGCATCACACTGCGCAGCCAAATGCGCCCTGGGTTTTACCTTGTTTCGGGCGACTGCGCAGTAGATAATCCATATCGAAGCGAATGCTCTAACCACACGCAAGCAGCCTGCATTCGGGGTGCTCACCGGCGTGTCTGGAAGCCTTTGCCAGATAAGGCTGTAGACGGGCAACGTTTCCTTGTAGATTTGTCGAGACGCATATGATAGTGGCAGATGGCCGGTAACAAAAGCTTCACCGAAGCCGGGTTCAGGCTATTGCTTACTTGCGGGTGGCACGTTCTGAGAACTGGATGGGCAAAGTAACATGGAGAAATGTTTGTTAAACGGGTTTTTACTGCCTGTAGTGAGCATATAGGCTTACTGCAAAGAGACAATGCACGCCATTACTGGTATACAAAACGGCATACAAGTGATAGGAACGGCCAACATGAAGTTGCTGTCCCAGCTCCGGGGATTTCTCACCTCCTGTTGTGTGAAAAATGCCACCAGAATTGGCGCGTTACATACAGCAACTGCGTGGTAGTTGAGGAGTTGTAGGGCTCTGTATCGCGCCTGGCATTTGCGAATGAGAGAAGAAACTGCACAATGCGCCGAATGGAGGCCCGTCCACGAAACATGGTGTATACCGCCCTTACTACTACGCCTCTGTAATACTCGCTGGCGCCTAGCGTGTTCGCATTATAAATGCTCAGGCCAGGGGATGCTTGTGCGAATGTATTCTACTAACAGTTCACTCGGCTTCGAAACCGCTGAGGACTGGTAAGTCCCACTCTCAAAGTCACCTGTATTTGGCGCTTGCGAATCATTAGGAGTCAGACCTGCGTAAGGGAGGCAAGCAAGTGGGGAAGGTTCAATATCCACCGATTCCATAGAGCATATGCAAAATAGACAGGGTTACACTCCAATTCGAGCACCATCGCTTATTCCTGCAAATGAGGCTCAGTCCGCAGAAGTACGCCAGAAGGGTCTTTAATGGAGAGGGTCTGGATGGGGCCCACAGAGGCACAGAACGTACCTTCTGTGCCTCTCTAGGCCCCGTGGAGACCACCTGTATCGTTGACGTATCTGGTAGGGAATCTCGGACGATCAAAGCATATTGGCTTTTGTGCTCTTAACAGCGATGATGCTATGGTTCTTGCAGCGTAAACAGGTCTAGCAATAAGCGCAGCCTGTGGGTCTAGCAATCAACGCTTGCCAACAACTGCAGAGAGTGTGTCCTTCCCGCCAACGAGTTCATGCAACAGTGAGCTAGAGACCACCGGTCTTGTGAGGGTAGTTACAATGCGCAGAATACCCTTGCTGTAAAGCGGGCGGCAAAACCCGCAAATCGTAGACCGTCCCCCCAATGTGCAACCCTCTCAACGACCTCACGGCATCCTAGTTCCCTGCGTGTAAAGCGGGTACGGGGCGCTTATTTTTGTTGCAGTTAATATGGCAGTTAGCATGCTTCCTGCCTATGCAGCCAATCAGCACTAGTGAGCAAGCGGAAGCACAACAAATGTTAGAGGCTCCTTTCGGTAGACAGGCTGCCAACTCTGTAGCAGAACATCCTGGATGGGTACGAATAATCGATGGATGCTAGCCATCAACGGCGCGCAGCGCGTTGGGCTCTGCTACCGCACGATGAATGCGTTGTCTCCTGCCTTGCACAAGTAGTTGTCTTTGGAACGGCCAGCTTACTCAGACTAATATGAAAAGTCTCCGCTCAGCTCAGTAATAAGCCCAGTGAGTAGCGAAGCAGCCAGCAACAGCAAGCCAGCAGCAGGGGAGAGATATTTGCATTTAGCAGCAGGTGAAGGCGCTGAGAGGGTGACCATCAAATGCTGCATGCTGTTGGGTTCGTGCTTATCAGTCTTTCGTTCTCTAATTAGTTAACCCTACTAGCTGCCGTTTCCCAACTCACTGTGTCAACTCCGTTGCTGTAGAATACCCGTAGCGGTACCTGAATGAGTGGACTAGAGAAGGTGCAAGCGAAACCTGGTTGCTTACCGCCAGCCGAAGCACGATGAGCCCCCGTCCCCCTGTTAGGTACTTTCGCAGGCTTTGACATCCGTCTTCGATTCGGATGACCCAAGTGGATGGTAGGACAGTTGGGTCTGTACATTGATAACCGCTTACAAAATTCTGACGCCAGGTTAATAAATACCAACTGCTATCAGGCAGTACGCGATCTTAACAGTCCTACTCATTGTCAAAGCCGCCGAGCGAATCGCTACTCAGGATTAGCAATGCAATCGTCCTCCGCGGTTCGCACCAACAAATTGCAGTAGTTGCGGCCCTTCTGAAACAGGAGAGTAAATTTGTGATGTTCTGAAGGAGGAATTGTACCTGGCCGTGCGCACAAGATACGACCCTGAGGGGGCTTCACGGTGCTGGAAGGTGAGAGTGTGAACATGCCACCCTGCGCATACGCCTCCCGTGGTCATGCTCACAGGTGTGCCTATAGTAAGCGGCGCTTTACTGTTGATGGGCGCGCCGCCCCTTCGTCCCTGGCAGGCCACGTGCCACTTTTTCCAAACACAAGCGTGAAAGGTAATAGGACGGATATGCGCACACTCCAGCAGCAGCCTTCAACATCTGCGAAACGCCCAGCCGTGTGAAAACATTTTAGTATATAAGTGCAATTTGCAGATGCATTCAGCAACCCGCCCCAATGTATGCTTGAGAATTCTAGAGGGATACGTACGTTGAAAGATTAGGTTTCTTCTGGAAGCCCCGTGCTTGGCGCGTACCCCAGCTCTTCACAGTACAGGGTTGAGACACTTAGGGGGTTGGGTACGTGGTCGGGCTAAGGCGTCTTGGCATGATGCGTACTTTACTTTCCTTAGTGCTATACCCCACAGCAAATGGCACTTCTCAGACGGTGCGTGCTTTGCGTTTAGTTCACCCACAGTCGTTTGGGGGCACCGTAGTAATTGCAAACGTTTATATTTTCACACGTAGCCTCTCGGGGAACCTGAACAAGTGCTCATCCGTAGTAGGCATTGATAAGCACGGGAATAAAAGCCTTCAGGGCAGTTCCAAGCACACCTTGCCTGTAGTCTGTGAGTGTTCGGTTTAGGGTGAAAGGGCCAAAATCCCTTCCAAAAGTACTGCTAGCTTGTGCTGTATTGCCGGTGGCGCATGACGTACGATCATCGCAACGTGTGCACAGGTTAAAAAGAACTGAATGGAGGTATTCAGGGACTTACAACCCTGCAATTCGTGACAATCGCATGCTCCATACTATGAAATTATCGTGTTGATGTTTGTTATTCAGACTACCACTGCAGCGTGGTTTTAGATGTGGGGCAAGTGACTTTTTGTTTTGGAAAGGGGGAGCAACCTGAAAGCTGACAGTTTAGTATACGGAGCGTCGTCTCTTCGGTGCACATTTGATGCTGCTCTCAGGTGTTTTGCGGACTTCACAATGCCCCCGCTAACTAGGAAGAGCAGGGGCGAGCGTATCCAATGAGCTCGGTGAAGGCGTTCCTCGTCACTAGCGCAGGAACATCCCCGGTGCGCCAGGTCATAGCCTGAGTGGTGGCAGTTCTGCCAAGCAGGCCCTTCGCTATTTTGGTGTCATTCAGCCAGACTTTGGCAGTGCTTCCACTGGCCGGACGAAGCATCGGCCCATATATTATCTTCTTTGGCTTGCCGGTTACTTAACCTGCTGAAAGACGGTTTGCAGCATCGCTGTTTCCAACTCCATCGGCCTTGTTGACTGAAGTTCTTGGATGCAGTTCAAGCCGTGCTCGAACTGTAGGAGGTGCATGCTTGGCGGAGCCTGTTTAACGGGCTGGATGACCAGCAGCAAGTGGGTATCTGAGTCATGTCAGGACAAGAGAGCCGTAATAAAGATATTGAAAAGACGACCTTGTGTTGTACATATTTGCCGGGTGCTTACGAAGGTCATTTTCGGGAAATAATGTCTTCGGCTGTTCCCTGTTTGTTTCCTTGGTTGAGGGTTCACCGCGGCTTTCCATTTCTTCTGCTCTGCTTTTTCTTTTGGTACAGTTATTAGTGGCACCAAACTGAGTGCAGCGAATAAATGTACAACCTTCGTCGCATAAAGGAGTGCATGCGCTTGTCTGCAGGTGCGGATCCAGTTCACTTGCACGTTTTAGAGGACAGATTACGTTTTGCATTTCAACTCCACGCCTCTTCGTTGGAGCCCTGTGAATATAGCAAGGCTTGACTCACGGTGACACAGTCTTGGTACTCCGGTCGATAGAAGTCATGCTCTGAACTTCTTCGCATGATTCAATTCGCTTAACGCCAAAAGCACGAACGCGTTCACGCTAACGATGCGCTCTCTGTATTGCCCGTGGTTTCCAATGCTAGACTTCACTCTACGCATGCATACAAGCAGAGCAATAAAGCATACAAGCAGAGCAATAACGCAGTGTTTGCTTGTATCGCTTTGTAGACATTGTTGCCGCACCCACTGAGGCATCTGATATTCTTTGAGAGGCCTAATGGCTGTGCTCAATGCGTGAAGCTCTGACTTACGTATCGATTCGGGCTCGCACTGGACGGATGGCAGGAAGTGTGTTTCAGCTTCACATCACTACAGGCAAGCTTTGGCGAACCAGAACACTCTAGGGACAACTAGGGGGTTTGTTAATAAGCAAGTGTAAGTTTTTCCAGGCAGTCTGGATGGCCGTGCAGGGTACTCAGGGTACTCAGCATAATCTGCCGCTTCGCCGAGCGCGATGCGCGTGCGAAACATGGAGCAGGAGGTGTGTATACCTATATTAAAGTGACCACTGCATATTGCTTCTTCAGCAATTTCGTAAAGGCTGCAGCAAAAACACATCCCAAACACTTAGAAACTAGTGAGCTGTGCTGGTTCACCTCTCGTCTCGTACGTGCTGCAGATGCACGCATATGTGTAAATGTTTTTGCTTATTTGGGCGTAACCATGGCGTTTGGCGTCCAGATGGCGCATGGATTCACGGGCTACGGAGGAAATGAGCTCCTTCTGGGAAGCTGTGCTGGCCATCCGTAAGCTGCATTGGCTGAAACTTGGCATTTCCTGCCTGAGCGGGAGGACTCTTTTGTGGTTTTGTAGAGGGGCACTTGTGTAGCAGAATAACAAAACAATTCCCTATCAACGGTTTTATTGTTGTTGCACGCTTGGTTTGCCGACGAACCGAATGCGGTCACTCTGTGAAGACGGTACGTTAGTACCCCCCTCGACGGAAAATCAGAAACCTGCATACCACCAGCTAGCCTCAAGTGGTCCGTGTGAAGGCAACCAGGATGCGTAGGTATGTTATGCACAAGGGCTGCATGGCCCTCACGTAGTGAAGCATCATTCGCGAATAGACGGCGCTGATAAGGGTTAATTAGTCCGAGCGGCCGTAATACCTATAAATGCTCCAAGGAGTAAAGCAACAGTGGATAGCACATCTAACTGGTGGGTGGAAGTGAGCGTCACTAGTTTCGGCAAAACAGAAGTTTCTCCGCGTTGCATGCTTAGGAGAAGTAACGCTTTTCCCAGAGGTTGACCCATGTGCTTCTCTTTTGTTGTGCCAGTCTCGGAAGATGCTAGTCATCTTCCTCTTCATTCGCGAAGGGAAATGCGCCATCCCTTATCTCTACTATTTTTCGATAGTTACGATGGCGGTATGGTATTTTGCTGGCAGAACCAGATTGTGAGTGAAAACGAAACGCCGCAATGTGGGAGCAAGGCATTACGTGCACGCACTAACTAGTTTGGAATTCGTGCAAGGAGACTCATAATACCCAAAGCTGTCTGATGTCACGCAAGAGTGAGAAGGTCACTTTGGCGTGCTGATTTGTAAGAATATGCAATCAGAAACAATATGCCTGACGCCGACGTTTTACGTGGACAGATGAATACCGCGACAGCTACTTCAAGAGGTTATTTCACGATCTTCAACATTGTTAGTGCTCTCTTTGTATTACATCTGTTTCACCCTATGTTTACCGGCGCTCCACGAAACACAAAAAACCTACATGAGATTTTGTTTGCAGAGCCCAAGTGCTACCTAACTGTTTGTAGAGTAGAATTGATGCACTGCTTTGCTAGTGCTTTTTGCGTTCTGCTGCAGCCGTGCAAGCCGTTCATTGGATCCGAACGTTTCGTTGAGCGCTGCATTGTCAAGCTTCCACGTAAAAGTGAAAGATCTGTGCAGCTTGGTTGCGGTTGTACTAACCTGTCCCTAATCTGTACCGGGAACCGTGTACCGTGGAACATCGCAACCCTTTTTCCTTGGAGTCGTTAAAGACCTTGAGGGGCCCTCTCGTCGTTGGCACCAACTTGCATTACATTACCTGTCCTTCGCTCTTAAGTCGTTGTGGCGGGCCAAACCACTATCCTTGGCTATCTTGATGCCTAGCCTCCAGCCACTCTGTTACCGCACTCCACCTCAGCCCAACTGTTGCTGCGGCAGTTCCTCCCGCGATGTGTGCCTTACTAGACACCACAAGCACACTACACCGGCGCAGACTGTGCTGCTAAGCAACATACTCTTATGTCGCCAGGAAATCACATACTTAACATGTCTACATTATACGCCGGCGCACAACAGCTTGCCGGCAAAACAACAGTTTTTAAGCAACTTTATCGCGAACGATAGCTACCGCCCCAGCTAGGCAAAGACTCGGGTGCGTCAGCAGGCAAACTGAGGGCTCAAAATTCTCTACTAAATTGCGTTCACTTCTCCCGTCCTTCACGCAATATGTGTATGGCAGCTGTCCCACAGCCACGGATATCGGACCTCACCATGTGGCATTCAGATAGCTCTCTGCACTCGCCGTTTCCAAAGAGCTTTGGCAAACGCTTTGCCGTCGCCGATGCGTGGTCTAACATCCCGCATCGCCTTTCTCGCACCCGAATCAGGAGATGCGTTGTGGCGAGCATAGACTGAGGTTGCGCCCGTCCTCCTGCGTACAAAAGCACGTACAAGTAGTCCAGTGCAACCTATCGGTGCCACGTGTCGTGCGGGCTTTAGGCGGGCTTGAAAATGCCTGAATAAATGTCCCTTTGGCATTTGACGTTCCGCAGGAAGTGCGTGCATCGGTTCCCTTGGCCTGCTTGTGCATTGCATGCATGTGTTGTTTGGGATCGGGAAGGCTGGCAAGCGTATCAACAGCCAACAGCCAGAGCAGACATACACACAGACATACACACACACACACACACACAC
>CAJFCZ010000170.1:0-22650 GCA_904066245.1 Eimeria sp. OTU-Y
ACCCAGTTGCGCATGCAGAATAGAGTAGTTCGCGGACTAGGGCCGATTTATGAATATGCCACCGATTTTCGTTGGAGCTCAGCCGCTCACGGCATACTCCTCATAGCACTCTAACACAATAGGCATACGCTAACAGAGGGCATGTGCTTGGTCAGCGTTCATATAATAATTTCGTCAGGTCTTGAACGTTTCCGATTATCCCCGGTTTTCGAAGAAGAAGGGACTCGACGGATGCCTCACGTCAACAGACCCATCTCTTTACAACAGTTATTAATCTTGTCGGCTGCCTCTACATGGAGTAATACGAGCAGTATTTGGCGGCGATCTAGGGGATCTGCTTGCATGAGCATTATGGGGCAATGCGGTTTGTATTTGCGCTCCTACGCGCGGGGCATGCAGAACCACCGAAATTGCGTTCACACTTTGCTTTGGCTAGCAAGTATGCGCTAAGAAAGAATAACGTTTGCTAGTTATTGGGATGAGCCCTGCTACGTTTCAAGGGTGCCTGATGACAGACACGAATGTAAATGTGCGTGCATGCAGATTTATGTGTTTACATTTGGAAAAAAAATGAAAGCTCATTTGACCTCAATGATGCTCTCATCTGTTGCTGAGTGGGATGGGGTTATCGCGGCACCGATATGCGTTTGTGAGACGGCGTACAGCTTTCTAAAAGGCTCATTAAATTGGTTCGGTGCCATGTGCACCGTGCGGTATTGGGAAGAAACGACCCATCCGCGCTTTGCAGCCATCGTTTGTTAGTATTGTCGATTACAGTCGGTTAATCCATGGCAGTGCTGCTCTGCAGAGAACGGGAGTTACAATGGCGGGCTCCGGCCGACGCCGCGGCCAACACGGATTGAGCATATCCGCGTCGCGAATGGGTGAAGGAACGATGAATATGTACGTCATTGTGTAGCTAGCAGGTACAAAGTGACAAAGCGAAATGCCTGACACGGGGGAGTCCTTTTGCGTCGGCGAGAATGACTGCGCAATTTTGATTTTGATGTATATGCCACTCATGAATGCGTCATCAGGTTTTGTTCGACGTTTCCACCACACAGTGAGTCGTTCATAGCACTCCATTATAATGGGCAGCGGCCAACCGGCCTCTGCCTGCATCTTCATGGTGCCCCTTTCGCCGCGTGAACATTTTCGACTATGCTTGGTATTGCAACAAGACGTCGCTCGTCATGGATGCTCCATGGAACCAGCTGCATCATCCTGCAGTCCGTATTAAGCGTGCAGTTTGCTCTTGTGTCCTGGTTCATACCAGCTGTCCCTACCAAATAACGAATACGCACTGCTTGGCGCAGAGCTAGGATACCCTGAGTGTGTGAGCATAGCAGGGTAATGCAGTCTGCTTGCGCGAGACCCCGATATGGCGATCCATTCCCTAAATTTCCGATCCTGCGCTATTTTGCCCAGAAAGTATGCCATCAGAACCAAACACACCTGCTAGTCCCAGGCATTTGTAGTGCTATCTTTTAAAGCTGCTTGACAGCCGTCGTGGGTGTATATCTGCATGTCTGCATGTTTTCGGATTTGCATTGTGACACTTAGTGAAAGTTGGTTTTGGGTTGATCGTTGTCGTTTTTGGAACACACTGGGGCGGCATATTTTGGATCTGCAATGTGTGTTATAGGGAGAACTTCTGATTTTGTGCGCCAGTACATGTGCAGTCCACTGTGTGGTTAGACGTTACCGGAACTACGAGGGGATTTGTTTCAAACGTTTCGTGATATGGACGCCAACAAACGAATGCTCAATAATAGGAGCTCTACGGCGGAAGGGAGTGAAGCAGGCGGGCTGGGGCAGCAGGCGCGGCGAACATGCACCCTGGGAACCGCCGTGGAGCTTCTACGAAGGGGCTCGAAAGCGATAACTCACCGTGTAGCTATTGAGAAACACGCAGAAAGCGGAGCCATTAGTGAAGGCGGGTTATTCTGCTTCGCAGATACTAGTGTTGTTTGGCTGTCTCGTGTTCAGAGCAAGTGCAATACACAGCGAAGCAAAAACCAACCCGCTAAAGCGCAGCACGCAGATGTCAACAGGCTTCGTGTGTACATGCACTCGATTCGTTTGTCGCGCCTTTGACACTTCCGAGTATCCCTGGTTTATCAACAGGAAGGGATTAGGCAAAGAGGCCCGTGCAGCCAGCTGTATCGTCCTGCAGTGGCTATCAAACTTGCGCTTGTTTCGATCTCGCTTGCTAGTATAAGCTCTACCTTGCAAGAATACTGTACGCAGTTCTCGGCGGATGGGTACGAGAGTCTGAATATGTGAGCATTGCAATAGCTTGTGTGAGCGCTTCAACGAGCACGATCTCGCGAACGACCCCCGTGCGGTGCGGTCCTGCGTTGTTTTGACTAGGAAGTATGCCTTTAAAAGCAAATGCATCTGCATCTGCTCGTCGGGGAGACAACTGCAACTGCATTTTACGGCTACCACGTGGCAGGTATTGATGCATATGTGAATGCATGCAAATTTGCGGATTCACATTGTGATGAAGTGCGAGCTCGTTTTTCTCTGACGCGGCAGCATTAAAACGTAGCTGCACTTTTATTCCCCACGAGCAGATGCGTTTGCCTGTTTAAGCGCACACCCGCTGCTTTTTCTCTATGTCTGGTGGACTGGCATGTCTTGGCGCTACTATGTTACTTGCGAGTCAGATTCATGCATTCTAAACGGTTTTAGTGAATTAATGGGCCAGCTCACGTGCAGCGCGGTGAGTTGTAGGCGGCAACATCAGGCAAAATCAACCAAGCGGGTGTTTGTGTAGAGCGCCTATACGTTGTACGGATAAACACGACTATGTATGATGACAAATGCTCTACGGAGAACGAGAATAGCGAAGGTGATCCCGACGGAGGACTCAGCAAACCCGAATTGTGTAAATAGTAACAGTCTGCACAAAAAGAAGCGATGCGCCTGCAACTGGGCGTTCGTTTCATTCGGCGGTACTAGTTAAGGTGTTTTATGTTCGGAGTAGCTTCTAAATTTGAGCGTGTCACTAATACTGTTTCAAGCTATCGACCACATAACAGGCTACTGTTGGCGAAGTTCAGGCATTTCTAGAGGCGGGCGCGATGCAAGGCACCATGCTTTTGTTGCGTTATATGTCTTTGATGTCTCCAATCTTTCAGTCCCTTGTTCGTCCAGAAGGAAGCAACCTGGCAAGAACGTTGCAAGCAGCTGCTGCATCGTCTGGCAGTTTGCGATAAGCACAGGCTTCATCCTTTTGCTGCCGTTGACACCAGCAACCCTGCCTAAAGTGGTACAGACATTATTTTGCCGAGCTAGGGGACCTACATGTGCGAGCTCCTGGGGGTTATGCAGTTAGCGCATCTGTGGCCATGGTGTGGAGAAGCTTTCTCTGGCGTTCCGGTCACGCCTTTCTCTGCTCAGCTAGTATGTGCCTACACGCAAACACATCTGGTTGACGATACGTAGTGGTGGTGGGTACTGCAACGTTCCAGGCTGATGGCAGGCATGGATGCAAACGTATACGTCGGTTGCTGCCTACTGAGGCGGGACATTTTGGAGCTGCAATTTGCGTTCGGTAAGCCGCTTGACACTCTAGACGAGTTTAGCTAGCTGATGAGGCAACAGCACTGCATGATTCAAAGCAGCAGGTGCAACGCGTTGGTTTGTGTCATACGTTTAGTAGTATTGACGGTTGCTGCTATTCCGCGTAAGACGGGATTGCGGGGGACAAGCTACTGCTGACCCTGCTACCAACACGGAGTTGGCTTTTCTGCATAATGCCTGCACGAAGAAAACGCGAAACTAGTCGCTCATTGCGACGCTGTCAGGTAACATGGGGCGCAGCTAAGTGCCTGTGTAATTCTCGAGTTCGTGTTTTGGCGGGATTATCCAGGCCATTTTTAACTACTCCGCGGATACAGTGTACAAATATGTGACTCGGTTTTCCCGGGATTGTCGTCCCACAGCTAATCCTTCACAGCATTGTGAAAAGGACGCAGAGGCAAACGGCAATATGGCACTCGGTCTGAACGCACACCATGTCTCCTGTATCGCTTGAGGCATTTAGATTCTTGTTTGTCTTTTAGCAGCAATGGATTCGAGAAGACAGATCATGTAGGGGATTACATGGGCATGCAATTGGTATTGAGCTTGCGCT
Source organism: Eimeria sp. OTU-Y (assembly GCA_904066245.1). NCBI lineage: Eukaryota > Apicomplexa > Conoidasida > Eucoccidiorida > Eimeriidae > Eimeria > Eimeria sp. OTU-Y. The sequence goes on from CAJFCZ010000170.1 coordinate 4,145, forward strand.
TTGTTCGCTTGCCCTGGTTTGAGTCAGCCCCACCTGCCGATAGGTGCACACGCATCTTTCCTTGGATACACAGCAGATTTGTACGCGATTATTCTGAGGTGCTCTCTGATGCTGCCTTCATGACCGGGTATTGTACTGGCACCTATTCTGGTTCTTCGGACATCGGGTCTACTCCCAACATGTGGCAAGAGCTTCCTGCACACAGGAATACCAAAGGTGGCGATCGACTGCACCATAATCAAACGCGGCTTGCAAAAATCCTTCAATATACAGGGATGCGCATGCACACACAAAAATGTCTGTTTTTCTAGGTTAATATTTGTTTGAAGGACTATTTACATACTAGACATCTAGTGCTGAGGAGTCCTCCCCCCTTGAGGTTGTGACACCCCACAGCCGGGAGAAGGAAGAATGGGTACAGAAACAAAAGCGCTTGCTCGACGCTGTTTTGTTTATTGCCACGTTTCAGAGAGTATGGGAAAGGAGAAGCAGGCATGGAGCATATGTGCATGCATGCATATTCATCGAGTCCCGATCTGGAAACTGTGAGACCGCTTCGTTTTAGCGGTTCTTTTCTTTCATGTTTTCTAAGGCAGACTGATCCTGAAGGGACAATTCATCTTAGTAAACTGGTAAGGCAGTACATTTGCAGTGCACATGCAGATGCACCGCCTTACCATATACTGTTTTGCGTAGGGGCAGGCGACGGCTACGCTGTTATTTGTGTCCAAGGGCTAACAGCGGAGGTGATCAGCCCACCTTTGCCAGATGGCATTTGTTCTGCAGATAAGAGACACAGGAAAAGGCGGATCGCTGGGAAATGCACCGCCTGGAGTTGTGTAAATATGTGCAAACGCTTCAAAGAAAAGCGCGGGAATTGCAAACCTGGCGACCCCTTGTCATTTGACGAGATTAGCTAGCCTGTGTTTTGTTTTCAAATACGTCACTCTTGTTCTTCTGAGCTAGTCATGCCGCGTCAGGGTGGTTGTAGCACTCTGCCATATTCATTGGACAAACACTTCCTGCAGGCCTTCTTCGTTCATGTGAGGCGTACATGCTTTATATTTAAAATGTTTTGGATTCGGGTTGATCCTCCACAAAGAAGCGATTCGACAAAGAAGCGTCACGCTGCCAGCTGTCTTCGTTCAGTTTGTACTCTGGCTACGCCTAGTTTGTTTTTCCTAGTTAAAGTAAGCGCCATCTGCTGATAGGTCTATACGTAGTATTTGGCAGGGGGCTGCAGGACCTGCGTGTTAGCATCGTGGGGTCACTCAGTTTATGTGTGCTCGTTTACGATTGCGGTGTGGCGAAGCATTTTCCCTGCTTGCCATCTATCGCTGTTGTTACCAGAAAGTGTGCATATAATGGTTGGCCGGCACTGCGCTAACGCAGAGCTTTCATCAACGACACTACTTTTTGTAGCGTAGCAGGTGAAGCAGGTTCAGCTTCGTTTTGCGACAAGTAATGCTACGATTCCGTCTTGCGTAACAGCAATGAAGAAAATGCGCTTGCATAAACCTATGCAGATTATTGGAGCAGCAGTGCGAGATGTGGGAGATCATTTTGCTCGAGCCGTGCGTGTTCTGCTAAATACTGCTGCTGGATGTTACACCGCTGCATATACATCTGCGAGACGGCATGTAACATTCCAAACATGCCAGGTGAGGCGATGTGCTTGTAACGCCATCCGCGCTTAGAAGTAAGCAGTGACTACGCGGTGGGTTGTATTTATTAAGCGCGGTTTAGCATTTACAGCCTGGTAGGCTATGCATTATGGTACTTTTCCTCGAAAAGCGGGAATTCTGATGGGTGCCACGTGGCAGACAACGAATACAACACGTATTGCTGGAGTTTTCTTGGCGCTTGCACAAGAAAACGGGGAACCGCGGCTCAGAATGCAGCTGCTAAATACTCAGAAGAGTGCGGATTGCATAGCGCTGTGCATATTTCTATTTTGGAGATATTATTTGAGGTATCTTGTATATTGCACTGGTTTTTGTCTAGGCCTGCCAGCTGGCATTAAAATGCCCATACAACTGCAACGTAACACGCAGATCCACACGTAAAGGGAGCTCATGGACTGCAAGTACGTGACGTTTCCCTTACGTCTCCAGCATAGCCAATTATTGTGGGTTCTCCAAAAAAGGCAGTTGTTCGACCACAGCATCCCATGCAGACAACTGTATCTTCCTGCAGTTTGTCTTCGGTTCGTGCTCGATGTTTCTTTTGTCGAAAATGAGCTGTATATACCGAAGGGAGTGTAAGCAGTACTTTGCAGATAGCTAGGGCACATGCATGTGCAGCCATCGTGTGCTTTTTTAGTTTGTGTGCAGCCGTTTACAGCCGTAGTTAGGGGAGCCCCCTTCCGATGAAGCTATAACTTGCTCCCTTTGCCAGAAAGTATGCACATAATTGAGATCTAGAACTGCTGAGATGATAGGCATTCAGCGTCCACAGCAGTCTGTAGCATGTCTGCAACGTGCCAAAGAAATTCATATTTAGGCGTGGTTATAAGTGCTGTTAAGTTTCAGCCTGACTGAGAGCAGGCACGGCTGTGTGCGTGTTTGCGTAAGGCTATGAGAAGTTTGAATAGCGAAAAAATTGGACTCCCATTTCGATATAACGATGACGTAAACGGTGGAGGGGAAGAAAGAAAAAGGGACTGTGGCGATGCCAACATGCTGTTTTGGGATAGGATCTGGCTTAGCAAGCATTGATGCTGCATTGGTGAGAGAGTATATTTGCAGTACAGCACGTTGAAGGAGAAAGCAGTCACTAAATGACGATTCGTGACAAACGCGTCTGCCGCGCCTGTGTACGATGGAAATTGTTCTGCGGAGAGCAGGAGAAGAGACGGGCCTATAACTGCTGAGAGCGTGGGCAACATGGATGCTGTATAGCCGCATGGAGTTTGCATGAAAAGACGGAAGCCGTGCACCCCATCGTGTACCGATTGTGTAGCATAAATGGAGGTGGCACACGTAGTGCAGGTGGATATTTTCTGCTCGGGATCACATAAGCCGTTTTTTTTTTTCTGGCGTAGGTGCAGCTTATGAATCTCGCTTTCATTCTTTCTAGTTAGCCTTCGGGGGAAGTGTGCCCATGTGTTACCACCCGTAATAGTGAAAGTAAAATCCGCTACAGCTCAGCTTAGTTCATCTTCGTGGCATGTCCCCCCCATGAACATTTCTGGTTCTTGTTTATCTTGCCTTATTTTAGCACTCTGACTATCGTTGGACAAACGGCAATTTGAAAAGACGGTTCCGCGTAGAATACTGCGTCGTTTTTGAATTTTTGCTGAGCTTGCGCTTCCTCTGTGTGCAAAAACACTAGATCAGCTTCTTTTGATGGCAAGAGTACACCTTGTAATTGGTGGAGAGCAAAACCGCCTGCGCGCGTGAGCATCGTGAGGATACATGGTTTGCATGCACTGTGTGCGCGCGCCTGCAGGTGCGATGAATCACCGCTTTTCCTGAAGTTGGGACCCCACGCTGTTTTGTCTAGGAAGTATGCGCTTACGAGCAGCACGCATCTGCTCGTCTCGGGTAGTGCTACGTGCAAGGCTTTTTTGTATGCGGGCATGTGTGGGTTTGCGAATGCGTGCATATCTGGGTGTTACAGAGTGGGGGGAAGTGGGAATCATTTTTTCTTTGGCTGTGCTTTTTGGGGCGGCACTACGACACACGATTGCAAGGCATATGTTAACAGCTCAAACGGTGCCAGGACGTTTGAGAAGTGATATCTGCTCGGCGGGACACGTGGTAAGAGGAAGCAGCAACCACGTGGCAATTTCCCTCATACGCTGTGTGCGATTGGAGATTGGTGCTGCCATATAAGGTACTAATTGTTCTATGAAGGACCTGGAATGTTAGAGGGGCGTGCCGCGCCAAACTGCGCGGCGAACACGAGTTGCATTAACCTGCCTGGCAGTTGCACAGAATAGCGGGCTTCCGAACGCAAGTTCGTGCTCCTTTTGTCGAGATTAAGTACGCTGTCTTGTGTTCACAGTAGGTGACTTCCATGAATATGCCGCTGGTGTTCTTTCGGGCTAGCCGTGTTCCGGGTGGATGTTTATAGGGCCTGTACATAGCCATCGATGGCAAGCCTGACGCATTGCTCCTGAGCGCACGTGCACCGTAGACCTTCTTCACCTTCGGAGGTTCCGATTGTTGTTGATCTTCCAACCAGAGCCGATTCAAAAAGGACACCCCGTGCAGCCAGTGCACCGCTCTTTAGCTGGTATTAGCGTACTAGGGGTCAGGTTCACTTGCTTGTCTTGCCGAAGGCAGCTCCGTCTGCCGATCTGATAGTACTAGGGCACCTACACGTATGAGCATAGGTGCCACGCATTCTGCGGGCGCGGGTCTTCGGGTGCAATGTGACGGAGCCTGGACTGGCGTTACGCTAGCGCGCCGTTTTGCGCAGCAAGTATGCACTGAAGGACAATGCTCTGTTGGTCCCGGTAATGGGCATTATTATGCTTAAGCCTATATGAGGGAAGGAACTGATGTACAGTATCCGGCGTGCAGACATGTGCAGCTGGAGTCAGAGTAGTTGGTATTTGCTTATGTAACCGTGCCCCTGTTTGGTATTCGCTGGGAAGGGATGTCAAATTGCTGCGAGGTGCATTTGGGAGACAGGGCCTGGCATTATGAACGACGTCAGTAAATTGGCGAGGCCGTATACGTGCAGCGAATTGTGTGGTAGCAAGCCAGCCACTACGCGGTGATAGTGTTAAGTGTTGTGTGGTATTGATTGCCATTCCGAGCATATCTGGTGGTGATTGCTTTGCTGGTGAAACAGAACGCGAAGAACAGGCCACGGTGAGCGGCGGGAAAAGCACGCATACAGCATATTTGAATGGCAGGTGCACAAAAAAACACAAACCGCAATAGCTGGTTCTCTGGTTATTCGGTAACAAAAGGCAGAAGCCTAGCGCCGGTGTGTCTGGCTTCGCACACTTAGTTGAGCAATTTTTTGTTCGGAATATGTGTAGTGTGTGTATGTATTGCCAGCATTCACTCGACATTGGCATCTTACGACATGTTGTTTACAGTACTCCAGAACAGTAGGCACAGGCATTAGGGGGCAGGCTTCTGCGTCTGCACTCAGGTAACATTCTTCCGTACGTTTCCCACATTTTCGATTGGTATTCGCATATGTAACAGTGCTCCTGTTTGGTATCCGCTGGGAAGAGGTGCCGAAGTGCTGCGAGGTGCATTCTCACACTTTCGATTACGGTTCGTCGTCGAAATAGGAGCGGTCCGACAAGGATGCCTCGTGCAGCCAGGTGCATCGTCCTGGAGCTGGCATATGCTTCAATACTGCGTCACATGTCTTGGTTATGGCAAACTCTGTCTGAAGATAGGAGTACGTGCTATATTTGGCGGAGAGTTAGGCGACGTGCATGTAGGGGCTTGTGGGGTAATTGAGTTTGTGTGCGCGCGTCTGCGGTTTTTATATGGCATCACTTTTCCTAGCGTCAGGGTGGCGTGGAGTTGTTCCCAGGAAGTACGCACCCGTGTTGGGTGCCATCTGCTTGTTGTTGGTTGTGCTGCCTGCTGGGGTATTTTTAGTCTGGCGTGGATGTGTATTCGCATGCACTCAGTTCTGGAAAGTTTGGCGGTGAGGCGTAGATGCTTATTTTTCTTTAGCTGTGCTCGTATCTGGCATATGCGGGTTGGCGCGTGTTTGCGGCGTGATGTGCATATACAAGGCATGCTCTCACATTATAGACGTCTCAATACATGGGCGCAGGAGTATATGCGGAGCGCAACACGTGGTAGAAGAAAGCAGCGACTAGCCAGCGATTTGTGTTTGACGCTAAGTAGCATTGGTAACCGCCGCGGTTATGTAGGATAGACGTTGTTGACGGGAGAAGCTGAAATGATGAGGGTATCGGCCAGCTACGGACTCCGCGGCGAAAAGGAACAGTTCTAATCCTCATTGGGGGGAGCAGATGCGACATGATAGGTGTATGTTTTTGGTTTGTTCAGGTTGCTTACGCTGCTTTATGTTTGCAGTATGTGCAGCGTATGCATGCATAGCCAATATTTTCTCCACCTCGGGATCCTACAGTATGGCGTTTTCTGCACTCCAGAACAGTACACACACATACAGGGAGCAGGCACCCCGTCTGCACTCACGGGTTGCTTTTCCATACGTCTCGTACATTTTCGACTACGGTTGGACGTCGAATGAGAAGCAGTCAGACGAGTACGCCTCACGCAGGCAGGTGCACCGCCCAGCAGTTGGTGTAGCGTCCAAGGCAGTGTCACGTAGCCGTTGTGCTTGCCTTGGTTGGAATAAACTGTGTCTGACGACGATAGGAGTACGTGCTCCATTTGGCGGTGAGCTAGTCCGCGTGCTTGTGTGGGCTTGTGGGGTAATTGAGTTTGTGTGCGCTCGTCTGCGGTTTTTATATGGCACCACTTTTCCTAGCGTTAGGGTGGCGTGGTGTTGTTTCCCCGGAAGTATGCGCCCACGTGCGGTGCCATCTGCTTGTTGTGGGTTGTTCTGAGTATTGGGGTTTTTGTAGGCTGGCTTGAGTGTACGTTGCGTATGCACGCAGTTTTGTGGAGTTGAAGAGTGCGGTGTAGGAATGTGTTTTGCTTTAGGTGTGCTCTTCTTCGGTATATACTGGTTGGCGTGTGTTTGCGGCGTGATGCGCAGATTCTAGGTGTGACTTGACATTAAAAGCGGTGTCAGTCCATTGACAAACCTGCATGTGCACAGTGCAGCAGTGCAATGCCCGTTAGGAGAAAGCAGCGATTAGAGGGTTATTCGTGTGTGACGTTAAGTAGCATTGTTGACTGTGCACTTATGTGTAACATTAGGTGTTCTGTAGAGGACGGTAATAGCGAAGGGGCTGGGGCTGCTGACAACGTGGCCAATACGAATTGTGTCGATGCACATCGCACTGGGACAAAATAGTATGTCTCGTGTTGCAGGTGGATGTGTTTCTTGAGATTAGCTAAGCTGTTTTGTGTTTGGAGGCTGTGGAATTGTTGAAGATGTCACTGACGTTTTTCCTAGGTAGCGTTGGCGCGGGCGGGGTCGCGTTGCATGCTTCGTAAGTAATAGGCCTCGGCGGAGGTGATACATTCCTCGTCAGTTCACCCGTGCGGCTCACCGGCTTCCTTTTGTATAGTTCGGATAGTCGTTGGTCTTCCAATAAACAATGACTTGACAAGGACGGTTGACGCAACCAACTGCATCGGCCCGTAGCTGGTGCTAAAATAAGGCGTGACGCCCGTGCCCAGTCAGGTCCATACGCCGACAGGCGTATACCGAGTGTTTGGCGGAGAGCTAACGGGCCTGCATGTGTACGTGTCATGTGGGAACGCAGTTTGTGTGCGCGGTATTGTTGTGACGGTGTGGTGAAGCCTTATCTGGCGTTGCATCTAGTTTCTGTTGTGTCTAGCACGTGTGCAATGGGCAGGTTACGCATCCGGTTTGCACGGTCATCTGTACTGTAATATTTCAGGCTGTACGGGGTCAGGCGTGGATATGTCTGGGACTGAGTGGACACTGTTGGAGCTTGGGTGCGCGGAGGATTTGCCCGAGGTGGTTTTGCTTCAGCGGTGCTCTTCTTCGATATGTACTAATTGGAGTGTTTCGGCGCCGTGACGTGCATCTGCATATCATGCCCTGGCACTGAGTAGGAGGGAGGGTCGACTAGGCAGTGATTCGTGCCGGGAGTTAAGCAGCATTGGTGATTGTGCATTTATGTGTGATGTTAGTTCTCCCTAAGAAGACTGCACTAGCGAAGGGGCTGGGGCTGCTGACAACGCGGCCAATACGCATTGTGTCAATGGACGTGGCACTAGCACAAAACAGTACATCTCGTGGTCCAGGTGGGTGCGTTTTCCACTGTTTGATTAGCTAAGCTGTTTTGTGTTTGGAGGCTGTGGGATTGATGACGATGTCACTGTTTTTTTTTGAAGGTAGCGTTGGCGCGAATGGAATAGCGTTGTATGCTTCGTATGTAACAGTCATCGGCGGACGTGGTACAGTCCCCCTCAGTTCACGCGTGCGGCTCACCGGCTTCCTTCTGGACAGCTTGGATAGTCTTTGGTCTTCCAACAAACAGCGACTTCACAGGGACGCTCGATGCAGCCAATTGAATCCTTCTGCGGCTGGTGCTAAGATACGGCGTGGCGCCCTCTTCACCATAGCAGCTGCGTATGCTGTCAGGCGCGTACGGAGTGTTTGGCAGAGAGCTAACGGGCCTGCATTTGTAATTGTTTTGGGGAACTGCGGTTTGTGTGCCCGCGTATATTGTACCGATGTGGTGAAGCCTTATTTGGCATTGCCTCTGGTCGAGGTTTTGTCTAGGAAGAGTGCAACGAAAATGCCACGCTTCTGGTTTGCATGGTCATGAGTATTTTAATATTTCAGGCTGTATGGGACCAGGCATGCACATGCATGTGGCCTCGCGGACGTATTTGGAGTTTGGGTGTGCGGAGGAGGCGCCGGAGATGGTTTTGCTCTAGCTGTGCTCTTCTTCGATATGTACTGACTGGAGTGTTTTGGCGCTGCGGTATGCATTTGCAAGCCATGTCCTGGAATTGCGAACAATGTCCGTCCATTGGCGCAAATGCGTATGCGTGCAGATTTGTGAAGTTACAATGACGGAAGAAGGGGGAGCTCGGTTTTCTTCTCATCGGGCGCACCTTCGATTTCTTTTGGATCGGGCTGTTTCGTGGCTGCAACCATGCCGTTTGCAGACAGAGTGCAAACCTACGGACAATATCAGAGAGTTGAAAGGGCAGTATACGTGCGGAGATTCATGCGGCATGAAGCTGTGTGCATGCCTGCATGCAGTGTGAAGCAGTGGCGACTACGCGGCGATTTCGTGTCATACGTCCAACGGTTTTGACGGCCAGCCAGGTTGTCGATGGTGGCATGTGTTTTGGTGAGGACGAGGACAGCAAACGGGTGGACCGCGCCAGCACGATCTGTGTGAATACGCATTGCCCTTGCACAGGGGAACGCTTACCTCGTCACAGATGGTGTAGCTCTCAGGTTAAGGAAGATGATGTTGGACCCTAAGCACAGGCGGGCTGTTATTGTTTGGCGGAGTTGGCGACGCTGGGCTGTCTTCGAAGGGCGTTCTTTATGAATACTCGACTGAATTGCGCAGCATGTCGGCATCTTACGGGATATTGATTGCAGCATTCCTTCATACTAGACAGGGACAAACACGAAGCAAGTCTTTCACATGAATGCACGTAATGTTTCCCGTGCGCCTTGCAAGTGTTGGATCGCGATGGACATTTCATCTGAGATTCTTGTTGGTCTTTAAGCGAGGAGCGGTTCGACAAGGTCTCCGTATGCAGACAGCTGCATCGCTTTGCACGCTTTTGCAGATGGGTATTGAGCTTGTGCTCGGCACCTTTACCGTTATTGGAATCAGGACCATTTGCCAGTGGGAATGTTTGCCTTTGCTCGCGCAGCTTGCATATTGGAGCTTGGGGGGGTTGTGCGTCTGTTGAATGCGCGGGTCTGTGGCTACGGTGTGTTAAGGCTTCTCTGGCGTTACGATGGCGCGCTGTTTTGCGCAGGAAGTATGCCCATAGATGAAAGTTGATTTTCGCTGTGATGATATGGCGCTGCTGCGTTTCAGGCTGTCTGATGGCAGTCATGGATGTGTGTGTGTGTGCGTGCATGGCGGCCTATGGAGTTGCAGTGTGAGGAGACGTGGGAGCTTGTTCGGCTGTGACCGTGATCGGTTTTGGCATCAACTAGAGATGGGTGCTTTGGCTTTGCCATACGGATTTGCAGGACAGTCTGACAATTTTGGTTATATCTGTGACCTGATGGTGCAGTGTATGCGTGGCACAATGCGTGATTGGAGGCAGCAACGACTAAGCTGTGATTTGTTTCAAATGCCCCGTTTAGCTGTAATTTGGCCACAATTTGTGTCAAGGGCTTGGTAGTATTCACGGCTAGCCCGGACACGCAAGGCGGTGATTTTTCGTATGACCTGGAATAACGAAAGTCAATGGCCGCCGACGACGCATCGTAGACGCATTGTGCACATCCCCACTGCATAGACGCGCGCAGAATCCGTAGCTTACTGTGCAGCGTTCGGGCACCATAAGAGAAAGCGGAGCCCGTAGTCCAGACTATTATTTCTTGTTTGGCAAGATTGGATCAGCTGTTGTGAACTCGCACGATGTGCAATGTGTAAGTGTGTCACTTGTTGTGTTGTAGTTTGCTATATTACGGCATAATATCCATAGGCGTGCGACGCAGTACGGAGGGACAAGAGGGGAGCAGGCCAGCGGCCTGCAAGCAATTCATGTTTCGCCAATGTCTTGAAGGTTTCTGCTTTCCGTTAGCTTTCCAACTATAGATGAGTTTGGGCAGGGGCACCCCTCGCAACCAGCTGCACCGTCCTGCAGTTGGTATAACGTTTGTGGTCGGTTGTTTCGCCATGACTAAAGCCAATTGCTCCTATGTAGCAGGTGGCGGGGAACTAGAGGATTTGCATGTATGAACATCGAGGGGTTATGCATTTGTTGTGTGGGTGCGTCTATTGCCACGGTGTGGCGAAGCCTTCTTCGGCGTTACGATAACACTTTGCTGTGTGCAGGAAGTAGGCTCTTAGACGTATAATCGTCTCCACTGGAAGGATATATATATGTGGCTGTTGTCTTTAAGGGTGTCTGATGACAGGCGCGGATGCGAGTCTGCGTGCTGGCGGATTGTTGGAGCTGGAGTGTGAGGGGAAGGTAGATTTTGTTTTGCTGTGACTGTGATTGGCGTTGGTTTCTTCCAGGGATGGATATTTGGGTGCGGCCGTGTACATGTGCGAGGCAGAGTAAGCCACACTAGCGGATGTCAGTGAATTGATGCGCCAGGGCAAGTGCAGCGCAGCGTGTGATTGAAGGAAGCAGCAGCATTGTGCTGATTTGTCTGAAGAGTTTGGAAGTGTTGGCTGGGTTGTTGTACGTGTGATAGGAACTGCTTTGCTGAGAACGGGAGCAGCGAATTGGGGGCCTCCGCTGAGGTCGTGTCCAACACGAATTGTGCAGATGCGCATGGTGCTTGAACAAGGGAGAGTAAAATCAGCAGCTCATGTAGCCTGTCGGTAAAGCAGAAGAAGGTGCAGAACGTAGTTTAGTTGGGTGTGTCCGGCATGGGGAGATCGGTTCAGCTGTTGTGAGTTTGGAGGAGATTCAATGCATGTATGTGCCACTGATTTGCGTTATGCTCGCAATAGCGCGGCATGGTGTCAACACCGTAGGCAGAGGCAAAGCGGGAGAAGCCCGCGGGTGCTCAACCACTCGCGTGATCGTGATTATTGATTCGCTTGGGTCATTTGTCATAGGACTGCAACACAGTAGGCATAGATAAACAAGAAGCCCGTTCGTCTGCACGCGCATGATGTTTATCGTGCCTCTTTGACATTTCCTTGTTGCTGGTCTTCCTCCAGGAAATGGCTGAATCGGGGCACCATGTGCAATCAGCTGCATCGTTGTGCAGTTGGGACCATGCTTGCGCTTGGTCCTTTTGCCCTGACTGAAGTAAGCACCCACTGCAAAGATGAGTGTTCGCTGTGGGTGGCGGAGGGTTAGGGGACCTGCATATTGGAGCATCGTGGGATAGTAGGGTCGTGCGTTTGTTGCGTACGCGGGCCTATGGCCTTGACGTGACGAAGCATCCTTCAGCTTAACGACGGCTTGTCGCTTTGTGCAGGAAGTATGCCGTTAGAAGGACACTTATCTCGTGTTGGAGAATATGGATGCTGCTCCGCTGTAGGCTGTCTGATGACAGGGGTGGATTTGCGTGTGCATGCGTGTCGATTGATGGAGTTGCAGTGTGGAAGGAAGTAGGGGCGCGTTTTGTTTCAACCGTGTCCTTTGTCGTTCTCTACTGGGGCAGGGTGCTTCGGCGTTGCCAAATGCTTGTGCAGGACAAACGTCTGGCATGAAAAGCTACCTCAATGGGAAGTCTGGCATGACAAGCTACCTCAATGAAGTAATGGGGCATTGCATTTGCTTTGCAGTGTGCGGTTGGAGGCAGGGGCTGTCAGGACACGATTTGTAGCCGATGCGTACTAGCTGGCGATAAAACCACTGATGCATGGTTGTACTTATTCTGCAGGGAAGTGAGTTTAGCGAAGGGTGTGCAGCGACTGACTTCGGGGCCAACAATAGCTATTTAAATCCCCATGAGGCGCGGACAAAATAATGCGACAGCAGCAGCTCGTTGCGTATTACCACAATTTGAGCGAAGGCAGTAGTGCAGGCGGAGATTTCTGGATCGCTTTTGTGGGTTCGGAGACATGTCAATTTATTGAGTATGTCACTGCTTTTCTACGGCGTTTTGGACCTAAATGGAACAGGATCCATAACAGTGTACCCCGTCGTTAGACGCAAACGGGAAGCAGGGACTCAATTTGCAAATACGTGATATTTCGAGCACAGTTTGAATACTTTCGATTCTCGTGGGTTTTCCAACAGGAAGCGATTTGACAGCGACATCGCATACACCAAACGGCGTCGGTCAGCTAGGCGTGCGTTTTTCTCTTTTGCTCTGTGTGAAATGAAATATGTCTTACGGCAGTGGCTTTCACAGTGTTCGGCGGAGAGCAATGCGGTCTGCATTGCTGGGCATCGTGGAAGTAGCGCAGTTTGTTTGCTGGGCTTTACGACGGTGGCGTCTTGTAGCCTCCTCTAGCTTTGCATGGGGACTGCTTTGTGCAGGCAGTATGGCTTTGACAGGGAATTCACGCTCGGTAATGTTATGGGTACTGCTACGTTTCAAGACTATCGGACTGCAAGCATGGGTGTTTTTATAAGGACGTGTGGATGTATGCAATTGCTGTGTGAGGCGAAGAGGGAGCGGTTTTGCTATTGCTGTCCTCACGTATTGGATACTTGCTGCGAAGTGCATTTTGCGAGACATAAGTTCACGTTCCAGTTGGTCGCTTTGGTGTGAGGCAAGGCAAGTGCAGCAGAGTGTGTGGTAGGCTGTCGCAGCTCCCACCCGGTGATTTGTGTCAGGCGTGTAGTAGTAGGTACGGCCAGCTAGTTTATGCATGACGACAGCTGTTTTAGGTATAACAGCTATAGCGCTATGAGCGGGCGGTCGCCGACGGTGCGCCCAACGCAATTTGTTCACATATGAGTGGCACCTGCACAGAAGAAGCCAGTGCTTTTAGCGCGTCATACAGTTGTTGAGTAACACGATAGAAGGCGTAGCTTTGGCACGGCTGTGTAAGTTGCCTTCTGTTCGGAGGAGACGCAATTCTTAAACGTGTCAGTTATTCTATGCCGAGCGCAGCATCTTATGGTTGAGTATCCGTAACGTCGGGAACAGGTCTTCGGTACCACTGCACCTGCTGTTTTCAACACGGCTTGAAAGTCTGCGACTCTCACCAGTCTTCCAAGAAGGAACGACTCGACACGCTCACCCAGTAGAACCCCCTTCACTGCTTTGTAGTTGGTGTCACGCCCGAACAAGCCCTGGTTTAAAACGCTCTATTTTCTCGTAGGAACGTATGCAGGTTTGGAAGGGAGCTTGAACACCTGCAGATCCAATAATCCAGGTGCAGTTCGTGTGCGAGCGTCTGCAGCCGAAGCGTGGCGAATTGCGACGCCAAGCCATTTTTTGGCCAGACAGTGAGCGCACAAAAACTAGACAGATATGCGGCGATGCGAAGAGTTTATGAAAGAAAGCTACGCTCGTAACAAGATCATATCAATTCAGGCTAATTTATCTCCACGGAGTGGTTAAAGGCATTGTTACGTCTCAGCTTGTATGACAGCGGGCAAAGATGTAAATCTGCATCGTTCATATTCACGGATGCGTTTTTCTTTAACGGTGCACTCCTTTGCATTGCATTGGGGTTTTGCGGCTCTGCGATGTGCCGGGAGGCATTCGTGAAATCACAAACGACCTCAGTGAACAGGTGAGGCTGTAGATGTGCAGCGCAGTACGCGCCAGAAAATGGGGCATATTTGAGGCGGTGACTCGTATCCTACGGTACGTAACATCCACGATGATCCCAGTTGCGCACATTGGTAGCTGGGCGGTAGGTGGGAATAGCAAAGGGGTGGCAGCGGCCGAGTGCGCCGCCACTACGAATGGTTTCAACACTCGTGGCACCTGCACGATATGAGACAGCTGTGCCGAAGGCTGTCCCCACCTGGGCGACATTATTTGGGCTTTTTGTATTCAATATATGTGCATATATCACTGATGTCTGTTCGCGCGCGGCACCACTCGGTAAAGTTTTCATAGCAGCCTAACATTGTAGGCAGCGGCACGCGGGAAAAGGGCTCTTCACCTAAATTTATGTCGTTCCCCAAACGTCTTGAACTTTTCGGGCTCTCGTTGGCCTTCTCACATGGGGCAATTCCACAAAGTCTCCCTATACGTCAATCTGCATCGCTTAGCAGCTGCTATTGAGCTGGCGCTTGATTCGTTGGCCCTGGTTCAATAAAAACCGTCTCCCCCATAGGAATGCACGCAATATTTAGCGGGAGTAAAGGAGTGTGTACGTGTACGTGTAAGCATCTAGAGGCTATGCAATTCGTTTGCCCGCGTCACTCACAGCGTGGCGAATCCTTTTCCGCGCTGTGCTTTTCACCATATATGCCGGTAGAAGCAAGCTCATTTGGTTGGCGCGATTATGGGTAGTGCCACGTTCCAGCTCGTACGAAACAGGCATGGATGTGTATGAGCATGCGTGCATTTTCATATTTTTGTAGCGCGAGGAAGAACGGGGGCCTGCTTTGCTTTAGCTGTGCTCTTCTTTGGTATTGTTGCTATGTGCACTTGCGGGACAGTACGTGGCCGTACACATAGTCACACTATACTGGAGAGGCAGTTCCTGTAGGATGTGAAAGCGGCGACTACGCAATGTTTTCTATAAGGCGTTTAGCAGTACCGACCACCATCCCCGATTTTCGGGGTCACTCTATTGGGGATGAGGAGACCGAAGAGCTGGCAATGGCCGGCGACACAGCCAACGATAATTGTACAGGTATTTGTGGCGGATGCACTATGGAGTGAGGAACCCGTAGTTCAACATGTAGCTCCCGAGTAACGCAAAAGTGAGCGGAGGCCATATTGCAGATGAGTGCTTCTCGTTTTTCATGATTAGCCAATCTATTTGGCATTCGGACCAAATACAGTTCGTGGATTTGCCACCGGTCTCCGTTCGAATTTGCCGTCTGACGGCAAGTTGTTTTTAGCACTCAAGCTTACTGGACAGAGACAAACGGAAAGCAGGCCCACAGTCTGCACGTGACACATGCTACGCGTACGTCTTTTGCACTTTCGATTCTTGCTGTTCTCCAAACCTGGACCGATTGGCCAATGCCGCCCCAAGCAGCCAGCAGGATTGTCCTACAGTTACTACTGAGCTTGCGGCTAGGTCGCCTGCCATGTTTGAAATAAGCTCTATCTGCCGGTAGGCGTATACACAGCATTTGCAGAGCAGTACTTTACTGGCTTGTGCACACATCATCAGGCAGTTTATGTGCTCGCATCTACTGCCCTGGCGTGGGGGAGTTCCCTCTGGCGCTGCGACCGGGTGCTGAATTGGCCAGTAAGCATGCCATTAGGAGGAACCCATCTTCTCCGCGCATGCGTCGGCTCTTCTCTCTACTACAGGCTGTACGATGGCAGACAAGGCTGCTTGTGCGTGCTTGTGCACTACGGGGATTTCAGTGTAACGAGAAGCGGGAGCTTGTCTTCCTTCAACGGTTCTCATCTCTTGTGCCTACTCGGGAAGGATGCTTTGACTCTGCGAGATGCACTTACGACACGGAATCCGGCGATTGAAGCGATCTCAGTGGAATGACGAGACAGTTTGTGCACAACTCAATACAAGTAGCGACTCGGTGGTGTTTTGTGTCAAATGGTAAGTAGGATTGACGGCCAGCCCGGCTATATGTATGATGCTGACTGGTACTCTAGGCGAAAATCAGGTAACTGCTCCATGTGCGGTTCACACGAGTAGTGTACATTGGCATTGAGCTCACACAAATTAACGCGAAATTCTTGGCGCATGGTTCAGCAATGGGGTAACGCAGGAACAAGTGGAACCGTAGTGCAAGCGGGAACTTCTGGCTTGGCACAATTCGTCGAGTCCTCTCTTGTTCGGAGTAAGTGCCATTTGTGGATGTGCCACTGAGGTTCGTTCAAGTTCGTCATGACACGTCGGTGTCTTCATAAGTTTCAGTTGGCACAGTGGGCACTAAGCTAGCCATCGCGTGGCAGGATATTCGTGGCGGATTTCCAAAATAACCGGAGGGGAGTTTAATACAGCGCACCT
Organism: Eimeria sp. OTU-Y; assembly: GCA_904066245.1. Lineage (NCBI taxonomy): Eukaryota > Apicomplexa > Conoidasida > Eucoccidiorida > Eimeriidae > Eimeria > Eimeria sp. OTU-Y. The sequence goes on from CAJFCZ010000170.1 coordinate 20,442, forward strand.
GCATGCGTGACACTTTTCCTTCGCCCATGTTGTTTCCGGTTCGCGTGGCTTTTCTAACCGGATGACATGCAACAAAGACGCATCATGCAGCCGCCTGAATCGCTTAATAGTTGATATTACACCTGATCACTGCACACTCGCTGTGGTTAGAACAAGCTTGGTGTACAGATGCGAGTATGCGTGATATTTCCCGAAGACCTAGAAGAGCTGCAGCGCGAGCATCTTGATGTTATGCATTGTGCATTAGTGAGTCTATGGCAGCATCCTCCTGCGTTGCTACCCATCGCCGTATTGGCCAGAAGGTATGCTCATAGAAGAACACTTGCATGCTTGGCGCGGTATTGGGTACCGCTTTGCTCCTAGGCAGTCTAATGGCAGGCGTTGATGCGCGTGTGCGTGCACGCAGAATTATAGAGGCGCAATGTCAGAAACGCTGGGGGCTCACTGTGCCTGTAGCGTGCTTGGTATGTCTCAGGGTGGGATGTTTTAATGCTGCGGTGTGCATCTCCCCGAAACACTCCGATATTGCAATAGATACCGGAGAATTAGGCAGTATGCGTGCAAGGCACCACGTGGTAGATACCAGCGACGACTGAGCCGCTATACACGCACATCCATGCCTCCTCTCTGATACGCTAAAACGTAAGATTGCGCACAATACGTCCAAGATGATGAACATGCCCTGCGTGCTTCTGCTGCAAGCTGCTCCTGCTGCAAAAGGCTATACGTCGACTCACGACTGGCTTCCTATTACTCGCACATCTGGAGAAAACAGAAGGCGATGGCAAAGCCAGAGAGGGCCTTGCAATAGACGCGCGCACAAAACCTGCATAACATCACTATGGTCCACTGTCGTGAATAATTTTAGGAATTAGCCCCGTTAGGCGTAGCGCTTGCTATTCTGCAGGAAATGGAAATGTTGGAGGGGAGTACAGGCTGTTGCCGACGGCATGCATGGACGACGCAAGTCGTGCAAATTCGCACGGCGCTTGCACGAAAGCAGCGGAACCAATTTTCGGTTCTGTACGTACTTGATTAAACAGATGAAGGTGGGGCCTTCAGCTTTTTTCGCCTGGCGGGATTGGTTAAGCAGCTTTTTGTTTGACGTAAATGCAATGCATATTTTCTTCCCTCTGAGATCCGTAGCTAATGGCAAAATGCCCATAACACTCCAACACTATAGAAAACAGCAAATGTGGAGCAGGCTGTCGGTTTGCATGAGCGGAAGGTACGCTTCCATACGCCTCACAAATTGTGGACTCCCGTTGTTATTCGAACAAAACCGGGTTCCATGAGGCCGCTCCAAGCAGCCAGGCGCACCGCCCTGCAGTTTGTGCTAAGTTTGCGCTTGGTTGGCTTGAACTTGTCTAAGTCCGTTTTGTTTGGCGATAGTATTATACGCAGTATTCCGCTGAGTGGTAATGGGCTGGCATGTGTACGCATCGTGGGGTTATTCAGTATCTATGCGCACGTCGACCGCTCGGCTATGGGGAAGCCTAGTCTGGCGTTGCAACCACGCGCTGAACTGGCCAGGCAGTAGGCCATTAGAAAGAAACTTGTCTGCTCCGCTCAGCTATCGGATCTGCTGCGTCTCAAACTGCACTGCATGGTGGAAGATAAAGGTGCATGCTAGCACTCATGCAAGTTTATGGAACTCCCGTATGAGAGGCGGGACTTTGTTGTGTTTCAAACGATCTCAGAGAATTGGTGAGGAAGCATAGCTAGCGCCGTGCTTGGTGGAATGGAGCAGCGACTACGCAGTGCATTGAGCAGGGCGCTAAGTAGTATTCAAGGCCAGGGCGAATCAGAAGGCCCGCACTGTGAGCATCGTGACGTTATGCCATTGTGTGTACGGATTTATGGCCGCGATGTGGGTAGGCCTTCTCGGGGGTTGCTTTCGCCCACTGTTGTGTCTACTGTATATGCCCTTGCGAGCAAACGCATATGGCTGACAAGGGCATGAGCGATGCGGCATTTTAGTTCGTACGTGAATGCAAATGCACGTGCATACATATTTAGGCGGGTGCAGTTATAGAACAACTGAGAGCTTGTTTTGTGTTAATGGTGCCCTCCTTCGGATTTTTAATTGTGTGGTGTGTTTCTGCGTCGCGAAACGCGTTTAAGAGACAGAGCCTGACATTGCAAAGCATCTCGGTTACCTGGTGGCAAAGCACTTGCCCAATACCATACGTGGTAGGAGGCGACAGCG
>CAJFCZ010000171.1:0-22645 GCA_904066245.1 Eimeria sp. OTU-Y
ATATATGTTTATTGCATGCAGGCCTGCTAATGCTCTTAATAAATGCATGCAGGTATATATGTTTATTGCATGCAGGCCTGCTAAGTTAATTAATAAATGCATGCAGATTATATATATGTTTATTGCATGCAGGCCTGTTAAGTTAATTAATAAATGCATGCAGATATATATGTGTATTGCATGCAGGGCCCGTTCTTTACTAAGGAAATGCTTGTATGGAATAGTATGGGCTACTTCGATCCTGGGCTGCTGGTGCGGTGCTGCACCTCCGATAAGTTTGCTCCACTTAACAAAGTATATCCCCCCCCTATGATGCCATTCACTATGCCACCTAAGCCCCAAGCAGCAGGCACTGCTGCTGCTGCTGCTGCTGCTGTTTTTGGGGGCAGCAGTGGAGGGCAAGCTGCTTCCACTTCGAATACTCCCCCAGTAGGATCCTCAGCTTCAGCGCAGCATGTAGTTGGTAGCACGGAAGATGGAAACAGCAGCGGCGGCATAGCAGGCGCTACCAGTCTACCTGTGGGGGGGGACCTTAATGCTGCTGCTGCTGCTGCTGCTGCTGCCGCTGCTGCTGCTGCTGCCTCTTCGGGAGGCGATTCACCCGATTGTGGCAACGATGGACGCACTTAAATTAAAACAGCAGCAACACCACCGGTGGTGGTGGTGGTGGTGTGCGGTGTTGTCGGTTGCATGCATTATTGAGATAAGTTTGCTTCATATCTCCGCTTGACTGCGTCGATCGCCTCGTGCTGTTTGGCAGAGGCTTCACATTCTACGCTGTTCCTCTTCTTCTTAAGGGTTTGCTGCTGCTGCAGCAACTATTGCTGCTTCTGGAGCAAACACTGCTGCAGATTCTAGCTCAGCTGCTGTTGTAGCCAAGCCCCTTCTTCTCAACGTATATACTGTTATAGGGGAGGAAAAGCTGGCGAGAGAGAGAGGCACCTTATCTTTTCTATGTCATTGTTGTGAAAGTTTTTGCAGTGTACTGACAGCAACAGCAGCAACAGCAGCAACAGCATCAGCAGCAGGTGCACCTGCTCCTGACTGCAACAACGGCGTAGTTGTCCCATCCTTTCTTTCCTTTTGCAAGATAGGGGCGACTTGCTTTTGTCGTGGGTTCTATGGAGCAGTGGAAGCGACAAAAAAATTGATTATTCATGTATTTTCTTTTGGCTATATCTTTTATTGTCATCATCTTTTCTGTTTTCGCTTCCTGTTTTCTGCATGCGCATGCGTGTTTCCGATTTCCCGTGCATTTCACTTTCCGTACATTTCGGTGCCGTCGTTTGTTCTTCCGCGTTAAAGCCATCAAAGTTCAGTGCGAGGTGAGAAACAACTAGTGCTAACACGCCACGCCTAAAACAAGAATTAAACGTTTCCACACAACACAACATCATAACGCTGTTGTGTTGTGTGGAAGCGTTCAATTCTTGTTTTAGGGCGTACTTGCATTTCGGATACGCCCGAATCTCCCTCCTATATTCCATTCCACCTGGTTTCCTTATCCTTTAGTATGTACTTGCTTACTCCCCGTGTGCATCATGCTGTGTGCATCCCCATCCGTGTGGCTAATGCGTCTGAAGACGCTGAGCCAGCCTGACTGCGAGAATCTGACTTGCAGGTTCAAGGTGCCTGCACAAATCCCTGCATATTACCTCAACAGCTCGATGGAAGGAAGGGGCATGTGGTTGTGTTGTTGGGCTTTGTTGCCTCCTCTTTAGCTATTAGTAGTCTCTCTCTTTCCCTGCTAGTTTTAGAAGCAACGACTTTAAACGAACAAATCAAAGGATGTCTCTGGCTCAGATCCAGTTTGCACGTTGCACACGAGGTGGACAATGTGTGCAACGAATAGTTGACGTGGTTTCCAGTTTTGCTTCCCACTAGGTTTTCGCTCTGGCCTAGAAGAGGTAGTCTAAACAGGCGATTATAGCTGCACATTGAATAAGCTCCAGCTTCCCTTGTGAAGTAGACAGACAACAGGAAGGTGTGTATCCCGTAGAGAGGTAGGCTAACACGGCAGTGTTAATAACGGCTGCGCCTATTAACTAGGTGAACTTCGCAATACCATGTAGCTATGTTGCAAGGCTGAGTCTCAGTTGTAGGAGGCGAACGCTAGTTAGGATTAAAAGGTAGGTGCGTCTCGAACGACTGCAAGTTAATGGCCCATCGAGGGCAGTGGATACAACAGGTACTATGCGGAAGCTAGTCACGGCAGCAGTTACGGGGCTGTACTATGCAAGAAACGAGATGTAGTGGCATGGAGGAACATGCTGCTTAGGCTTGCGCCCCCTGTAATCCTTGATGTACCTTCGAATGCAAAATACATACTACAGCTTGTAACAGCTTGTCAATAATGCTGTTGCCCGAATTAAGGGCCGTTGTGAGCCCAGCCGAAAGTATCCCTGTTTTAAGATCCCTTCAGATAAGCAGCTACATCGCCCAGTTCATCTTTTAGAGCGGCAGCTCAAGGGACCTGCGAGGGGTGGCCCATCAATGGGTAATTGCCCTGTCTGATACAAAGCTTGTTCACGTTAAGCAGTCACTAATGCACAGGGTTTTCATTCGCTAGAAGCACAGGCTGGGCGGGCAACCTGGAGATAAGCTCCCATCTGCAAAGCAAGCATATTTGCTTTTATATTGACTACGCAGAAGTGCCGGTGTAGCCGTCAATCCGCGACCCTCGTGCTAAGAAAACAGTCTTTACGAATGCAGAGGGAGGCAACCCTGTTGATGAATCCAATAGCCATTCAGTTCAGAGGAGCGAGGCGTTACAGGAGTGACCATCAGCATTCTAACAAGCATTTCAATCGAGTTCTTGTGATCTATACATGCTGCCGTTTCGTGCAGGAAAACTTGTAGATCTCTCCACTGGAGTGATCTGCCAACAGTACAATGAAATAATGAGCATATGCCTGCTTCTGCCTTCATCTTTAATCTGCATTTCCTGCAATATACTTAAGGCTGGTGAAGTTGCCTTGTGTAGCTGCTACGCTCGTATGCCGGTAAATACGCGCCACGATTGCAAATACGCGAGCTGTCACTACGATAACAGAAGCGGGGGAATGCCAGGTTGATTATCAAAAACCCCAACAGTTTTACGTCCCCATGTCATGCTCGTCTCCCTGGAATAAAGTGGCATACGCGATCTCAAAACTAGTGAGTAGCCAGTGACATTTACTGTTAGGAAGAAAGCCGAGGAGTGATCCCTTTTCCTTGTGAGTATTTAATGTGCCTCTTGGCTGGTTTCGATGTTATCCTTAAAACCCCCATAGCCCGACTACCCTTATTGAATAGAGCGCCCTAGAGAAGCAGCGGCAGCCCATTCGAATTCCTTCTCCGTTTGCTCTCACTGGTACTGTCCGTCGGGTGTTTTAGAGAGATCAAATCCTTCAAAGTTGCTGTCTGCGGTAGACCATAACGAGGACGCATGGGCAGTTCCCCGTCTTTCGCGGCGACGCCTCTGCCATGCGTTGGACCACCTTTACGCCTCTGTCTGTGAAGTACTGGTTCCAATTCTTTTAGCCTAGAGGAAGTGAATTCTGCTGGGAACACTGGTACGTGCACTCCGTCATGGCCTCCCGGTACATTGAACTCAATATTGCCTTCTCTCGTTAAGTCGCCCACGGCATGCTTAGTAGTAGGTCATGGTGAAGTGGTCAAACGTGAAAACTGCGTACCATGGTACTATGACTGGTTTCAGGATGAAGCACTCAACTGAGGGGAGGAATTCCTGCCCTGCATGCGTCTATATAAGTGCTCTTTATATTGGGTCAACTCCAACAGGCAAAGGCATTCTCCATGAGCGATTTCCAGAGTAACAAGGTATTTAGTTGGATGGGCTGAAGGTATAGCTGTCCTTGCAATGGGACAAGATGCCCGGCGCCTGGTCGCTTTCTTTCCAGCGAATCCTGAACATCTCCACTAAGAGTGAGGAGAGAGTGCCGCAATTTCAGTGAGAGAGCGTCAGAAGCCTTTCTGAAAGCTGTGCTATTTCTCGTCAGGTGAAGCGCCTTTACTAGCGAACACCACTCTACTTATGCCAGAGATCATAATCAGTGGGAGGAGTGTTGAGTGGTTGCTTAACGCTCTGGCTGCAGGTGGACAGGCTTCCGAACAGTCAGCAGCCTCACCATACTGAGGTTCGCCTGGCAAAAGTATGATGAAAGCACCCAGCATTAGGCTAGGAACATCATGTGCTGCGATGGGGATAAAGAAACTTGGGCCAAATGCTGTTAAAACGCAGCCGTCTACCCTATCTGTTTACCCAGAGCGTAGCGGCACATGAGCCTTGGGCTGACGCAGAAACGGACCCAGCCTATCCTGCTTTGCTGCTCCCTCCGCTGCAGCTCCTTTCTCGCAGGCAGTGTCACCTGCAAGCCAGTTCTGTAGCACAGCCTGTACGAAGTTCGTACGTACACTTTTACTGACGCGCGGGCTGGCTACTGACAACCAAGGATGTCATTGGCACTTGTTTACAGTGTGCATGCATGAAGCAAAAGGAACACTGTGTATGTTTCCCCATGGGGCTGCATTTGAGGAAGTGTTACACCAAAAAGTGATGCATCTAAGGAGAGTCCGTTTCCCCTCCTCAAATGCCCCAGGACACTGTGGGGCTGGCCCAGCACTGCTGGAAACTGGAGGGGAGGTCAACTGATTCTGGGGAAGTACTATTAGAAGTATTTGACTCGATTGCAGTGGAGGAAGGTCCTGAGCTAAGAGGACCCTCGCTGCCAACCCCCTGTCCCACGTGTGTATGAGCATCGTAGCTAACTTGCTGGTAAGAGATTGGTAACCAACACACATATACAGAAACGCATGCACCCCATTTATATAGATCCCTTTCGAGAAGAACAGCAACTACAGTTTATTCGGCGAAGATGCTCTGCAACACGACCCCGCAGGTAATGGTTCTTGCGACTCAGCAGGGTGGCCCAGGTAATAATAAGACCCCACAAGGATATGGTTTTAAAGCTGAGGACTCAGGGATTAGTAAATATTCACTTAGATCAATGTTTCACAATAAACAGAGATAAAAGGCCTCTAGAGCAGCAGGCGGAAGACAGGGGCCTCTGCAGCCCCCCCACCCCCCTTCCGTGTTACCGGAACTCCACCTTGTGTTCTCTCGTTACTGTTGGATGTCTTGGTGTTCGCTGGGATGAAATTGAAGTGTTAAGTATTTCTGTCTCCGTATATTTATCTGTTTGCCGGGCTTCTGCTTTATACGGCGTCGGCGAGTTGATGGGCAATGAATGTGGGAGGGTGACGGTGTTGGTGCACAGTGTTGAGGCCCAAACTCGGCAGGCTCTCAGAAACTGAGGCCTCTTAGGCTTTCAAATATATCTTATTTTAGCAGCAGTATAATAATTGTTGGCGAGACCCTCCGGTCTGTTGGCAAGAGTCGACTGCGCATATGGCCGTGATGAGCTGACGGGACCAAGAGAAGAAAACTCAATTGTATTTCATTGACTGCCTATTCTCCTTTGCTTTCCCTTGAGCCCTAAAAGTATATATTCTTCGGGTGGTTCTGTTTTCTGCTGACGCATCGTTCACCTGGGGTGGAAAGGCGAGAGTTCCATTCAAATTATCTGAATCTGAAATTTGCTCCCCAAGTTTTCAGCCGTACTCGCGGCAAGGAAGAGGAGAAGAAGGCGAGTCGAAGAGCAACTACTATAGTTGCCGCCATAAGGAAGCATCCACCTGGAGGTGCTTCAGCATTTATTAAGGGTTTTGTCTTCAGTAACCATTCATCTTCATTTGATCTTAAGGCACAAATACCATTCGAACGGGGGCTTGCACATACACACCCTGGTTTGTGTTCATATAAGTCCTGTGCGTATGAGAGTACAAGGAACCTCTTATATCGGTTGACATCGCTAGCCAGCAAAGCAGCTAGCCTTATACAGTAAGAGGCATACAACTGCTCCCGCTGGTGTGCGTGTTTGGAGCATCGCCTGTTGCTGAGGAGGAGAGCGTTGCTTCATCTTTCGTCTCCTGCATCGACGAGGAGTATTTTATCTGTGTATTCATACTCATCCGCTACTCGCCGTGATGGGTCGTCTGTGTGAGCAACCCCTGCTGTGGCTGGATTGCGAGATGACGGGTCTCGACCCTCAAAAGGACAGGATTTTGGAGGTTGCATGCATTCTGACGGATGGGGAGCTAACGAACATGAAGGAGGGGCCAAGCATAGTGCTTCATTGCCCGAAAGAAGTACTTGAGGAGATGGGGTCTTGGTGTCGCGAGCATCACGGAACCTCGGGTCTGACAGTTGCCTGCATGCGAGCGACGACGACGGCCCCTGAAGCCGAGCAGCAGATCATATCATTTTTGAAAGAGAACGGCGTAGGTGCTAGAGAGGCGGTTCTTGCGGGGAATTCGATCCACATGGACAGGGAATTCCTGCGAAAGGAGATGCCGGCTCTTCTAGATTTCCTGCACTATAGAATCTTAGATGTTTCCAGCATCAAGGTCATAGCACAGAGTTGGTTCCCCTTTGTGGCACCCCCAAAGAAGCAGTACATGCATAGGGCGCTCGATGACATTAAAGAGAGTATTAAGGAACTCCAGTACTACCGTGAGAAAATATTCAGATAGGCAGGGAGGCTCGGAAAGCGACCAGAGAACCCAAGTAAATGCACATTCATAACGAGCATTCATAACAAACATACACAGGGCGATTCGGCTGCGGCGGGTCTGCTTGTGTCAAAGGCCGCGAGGAGGAACACGAGCAGACGCGCCGAGTTTTTATAGAAATTTCTCACAAGCGCCTCAAGGGGTGCCAGCTTAGCTCTACGCGCAACTTGAGGTCAACTGCTGAATTTTCTGAATGCTTTTCCATACTTTGACAACATGGACTTGCCTCTGTGTCTAGCACTGTGCTACGCGTTTCAGTGTAGCAGTTCAAATGTGTGCTAGAGCAGGCTGATGCTAGTTTATAGTCAGGCATGTTCCTCAGCTGAAACACTTAGAACACTGGTATCTGGGAAGCAAGGAAGGGTTCTGGCGTTCGGCGAGGAAGGGGGCTGCCCACTTAGGAGAGAGCTACCATTTTAACTAGGGAGGAAGGCGAAATTTCGAGTTTGTGCCTATCAGTTTCTTCACACTGCGCGTTAAGGCGCAGTAGTATCTGCGCTGGCTGTAGAGTGATGCATACCATACTCCCCGCTTTCATCATATCCACTGTACTACTACACTGACGGCCAATGGCTAGGAGGCAGGGGTGTAGTTGCATAGGTTGCTGTTGCTGCTCTATTCACTAACCCCGCTGAGATCTACACCTCTTCAGAGGTCCTGCTACCTGGTGTTGGCGCTTCAAGCGCCATAGACTTTCCTTGCCGCGACTGCCGGCTCTTCATGCCAGAGGAGCACTTCCTCAATGGTTAAGCCAAAGCCAATACTGAAGATACTACAGCTAGCCATCGGGCTGCTGAAGCGAGGTAGAAGCCTGCTAGGGCTAGCCAGGGAACTGCTGCAGCTAGCCACAGAGCTGGTGGTTCAAAACATATGCCATCCGCCCACGGCTACAGCATCAGCAGCAGGCTACCCTCAAGGGATGTGCCACATCCCGCCAAAGCATAGGTAAAATATCATCTTATGCGGCCCCGCCTGCGCTGGGCAGACAGCACCACTAGGGCGCTGCACCGGCAGTTGGAGTGAACTGTTAGCCATACATTCTGTTACTTGTTCCCTGCGTTCGCGCAGGCCCTTCTGCAGCGGCCCCACGCCCACGGTGTTTCTTCCGCCTCTTCCACGTTTGCTGAGCAACAGGAATAAAGCCCAACGCCTCCATTGGCCCAGGCCGCCCTCTCTTTGCTTCTTGGTTCCCTTCAATGAAATCGCTGGCCCGACGGGGTAGGGCAGAAGTGTCTGGTAACGCCTCTGGAGTCGTTGCTGCATCTGCTGATGCGGCTGCTCCCAAACCACTAAGCCTCGCCGACTCTGCGACTGCTGCTGCTACAATTTCTGGGTCTGGAGGCGGAGGGGGGTGAGCAGGGAGCAGCAGGCTGTCTGTAATGTCGCCGTTGCGAATATCTTGTTCTTGCTCCTGCTGCGTTACTGACTTTGCTAGCCGACTGTGTTGCTTGGTGCTACGAACATGCAACAATCTGCCCTTTTCCATCCGTTGCAGCTGCCTGTACACCCAGTGCGCAACATGCCTCGCTGTGAGTGACGCGTTTCGGGCCTGAGCGAAGCAATGGCATATCAGAAACACACGCATCCTCAAAATGAGTGTGTTTCCCCAGAAATTGTTACTGCTGCTGTTTCTGCAGCTGCTGCTGTTGCGCTGATACGGCTGCTGCTGCGGTTAACTGTGCCTCAGCTCACATCTTTAAAAGAAGACGAACCATCAGCAGGTTCCATGCCTGCAGAAGACACATGCGCCACAGCTAGCAAGGGTATTTTCGGTTGAAAAGGCAGAAAATATGAGGCTACTAAGCAACACAAACAGCAGCAGTAGCGCCAAGATAAGCAGCAACAAAAGCAGTCATAGCTGCTTACTGTCAGCAGTCATGCCACCCATACGACAAGAGAGGGCAGCCGAAGAAACACGGACTATGACCGGTGGCTTGGGGCCCTTTAAACCCATTGAGAAGAACCCCCCTAGCTGCACAGACACGTCATGCTGCTCTGGCCATTTGCTACTGTCGCTGCAAGTATTGCTACTGCTGCCACTGCTGCTGCTGCTGCTGCCACTGCTGCTGCTGCTGCTGTCACTGTTGCTAGTGTTCGTGCTGTCGTGACCGCTAGGCGGGCTCTTTGTGTCAGCCTCGTCCCTTGGGTCCTGCGGCGGAGAAACAGAAGCATCCGTCGCAGCAAGCAACTGTTGCTGCTGTGCAGCCACAGCCTCTCTTAGCACTGCAGCGGATGGCAACAGGTCATCCGTGTCGTCGAGCTCTGGCTCTGGCTGCTGTTGCTGCTGCTGCTGCTGTTGCTGCTGCTGCTGCTGTTGCTGCTGCTGCTGTTGCTGCTGCTGCTGTTGCTGCTCTCCCGGTTGTTGAGCTGGTTCCGGATCTGCTGTAGGGGCAGGAGAAGTAACTGCCTTCTCTAAAGCTCCCTGAGGGCAAACCAGCAACAGCAACAAAACAAGCAACAACAAACAACAACAACATGCCATTACGACGCCTTTCAAGCAGCAAGGAAGCGGCGGCAGCAGGCAGGAGAAGAGCTCGGGCTAAGGGCCTTTCGTTTTCAGCAGCCAGCACACCTGGATGGCCTTGAGAATGTCTGCGCCGTATTTGTGAACCGCTGGTGGTGTGGGGCGGATGGCATGACGAAGTTGGACGTGAGTTAATGGCCTCTGCACCAGCAAGAACGCAACAGAAACGAATGCTGCAGGCGCAGTAGGAGACGAAACAACGTTCATGAGGGCTTGAGAGAGTCGAAAGGCAAACGACATACCGGCATCGTTAGCAGCAACTGCCTAGCAGCAACTACCCGCGTGCCTCTGCTCTGCCGCTGAAGCAGCATGTGATAATCCCAGTTGTGTGTGGCTATCTTGTGTTGTCTACTTACCCTTTGCGCTAAAAGCAAAATGCATGCATTTGTCAGTATTGCATGGGGGCTGACGTCTCTCTTTCGTGCCAGAGAGTCTCGCCATGCGAGGAGTCCCTTCTGAGTCCATATTAAAAAACCCCATATGAGTTCAGACCTCACCACCGGCAGCAGCGGAAACAGCAGCAGCATGAACAGCAGCAGCAGCAGCAAGGGGTCAAGGAAGACAAGCACAACCGACTGTTGCGACCGGAAAAACTGGAAACCAGACACAAGGGTATGCCTAGTGTAGTCATAACTCACTGTCAGAAACTAATAAAGTGAACACCTCTACCACCAACAGCAGTAGCAGCAGCAGTGGCAGAAGTGGCATGCTGAGTGTGTCTTACAAGAACAGCATAGGAAAGGGGCGCAAGGGCGACACTGTTTCTTTTGAGGACTTGAGTCGCCTCCTTCTCCTCATCAAACGGCCCCTCAGTGTACAAAGAGAGACAAATATCTCTGCTTCGCTCCAGCACGCCTAGCACTGCAGCTCGGCCTGACTGAACGCCCGTACAAAGCACAGGCAAACCACCCCACCTGCTGGCAAGCTGCTGCTGCTGCTCCTTTCGGCAACACCCTTCTGACCTGTTGCCGTTCCCCATTCTGGCTCTGCTTAACAAAGGCGGTGGCTGAGTGCAACAAAACTAATTTCAGGGGCGTGGAAGCTGCGTCTGCTGGCAACACCATCATGTACTGCTATCTCTTGTATGCCTGAGATACATACAGCTGTAGGTTCTCCGAGCTCGTCGGGCGTCGTGCAACTTAAGTTATACATCCCCGTCCTGTAGTGGCATTTGCAGCAGCAGCGGCAGTGACAACAACAAAATTCAACTCCATAGACACAATAACAGCCGAGCCGAAATAATACAAGCCGGATGAATCTCGAGTTGCTCCTGTCTCTCGGTCGCTAGCAAGAACAGCACAAAGAGCAGCAGCAGTAGCGGCAGCACTTACTGGTCGTCTCTGGCGAGAATTTGGTTCTGCATGCATTGGTAGATGTACGGCAAGTAATGTGTATCAGACCGCGCGTAAGCCTTCATCGTCTCAGTGAGCGGTCTGAGATAAAACAGCAACAGCAGCAACAGCCGAGGCAGCAGGAGATACACATATGTAGCAAACACGCACAGCAAGGGGGGCGTACGTCAGCAGCAGGACCCGAAACTGGCATGCGCAGCAAGACACATAAACAGTTAGCTAGCAGCGAAAAGCCGGTGAAGGGCCCACCTGACTCTCCAGTCTGCAAGCTGCATCTTTTTATCTTTGTCTTTCTTCAAATAGAAATTCAGGAGGTTCGCCAGAGAGGCACCGCCGGGAACAACCAAGGTCCGAGCCGCCACAGCCGTATCAAAGACATTGACAAGGTAGACAGAGAAGTCGCGCTGAAACAAACAGGAAGAGAGATAAAGCACATAGAGCAACAGAGAAGTTGTTTTGCTGCAGCGACGAAGAACCCTGGCAGCTGACAGGGCGCAGCACGGAGAAGCAAAATACACGGAGTCACCGATGAGGACGCACATACGCCCAAGCCCAGCACAAAAACCAAATGCTGCACTACGCCTCGGTGCAACACAGCCAAATGGTGAAGGCTGCGAGGAAGCCCCGAAGCCTCTACAACAAAATATATTTCATGGGGTGAGCACGGGGTACCAACAAGAAAGAGAGATGCAAGGCGTCCAGTCAACACAAAGAAAAACGAGGGGGTTGAAATGCTGCACTTGCCGGGGCGCTGTTCAGAGCAAGCAACAACAAATACCTCACGCCTGTGCAGTGTTAAGAAGAACAATAGAACAATTTAACTAGCAGCTAGCTGAGTGATGTATTCCGCTTGTACTTTTCAGCTTTCGGTTTCAAAGAGGGAGCAACGTATTCAAATAGGGTACACAGTACACAGTGCAGCACAAGCTTGGAACTAATTCTTCTAGTATTCCAACTTTACTTCCCAGTTTTCGATTTCAAAACGCCGATAGCATGTTCAAATAAAGCATATGGGGTAGCATATATATAACTAGCGAATTCATGAATAGCATCTTTCCAGTTTTTGATTTAAAACGCAAAGAATACGTTCAAGAAGAGCAAGCAAAATAAGATGAATATTGATACAACGTAATTCAGTCACTGCATGACAAGGAACTGCCAACACACCTGCAGCCAAATGACGTCGCTGGCTGAGCCATGAAGAACCTTGAGGATCTTAGGGTTTGCTGTTAGTTCGTTTAAAGCTGGCAGATGAACGAAGAGAGAAAGCGGGTCCACAATGAAATCCTTGGCTGCCCCTGCGCTGCTGCAGGTGGACAGCTGAAGCAGACACACGAAACCTTTGTAGCTTTCATACGAGTGGTGCTCCGTGTCGATTGCAACAACCTTATGGCGTCCTGAGTAGCATCAGCACCAACAGAGAAAAGAGAACAGCGATGAAATAAGCAGCAGAACAGATACACTAAATGCGTCACTGGGTTTTCCATGGAAGCAGTAAGCGCTTGCATCCGCAGTAGAAGACCCAACATGCAGCAGCACGGAAGCAGCACAGGCAGTGAAAGATAAAGCAGGGTCACCATCGTCAATGAATACAACAGCAGCAGCCCCAAGGAAAGGAAATCACAGTGTATCTGACCACTGCACAGTTCGTCCAGCATTTCGCGTAGCTGCTGTGGCGTCTCCACAAGAACGAGCGGCGTCTCCTCGACAGGTTGTGGCAGTGCTGCTTCTTTCAAGGCGAAAAAATCTGTTGGAAAGTAACCACAGCAGCAGCAGCAGCAGCAGCTATGAGGGCGCAAGGCAGCAGCTCTTACACTTTAGCCCAGCGTCGTGATGCCACTGCTCCTGCAGCAAATGTTGAATATCTACAAACCTGAATATATATCTGGTTGTTGTTTGTCCCCCTGTAGCAACCACTCCAAAGCCTTCAATTCTCCCTCATAGGGATGAGGAAGCGGCTCCGAGCTCTCCGCTTTCTGGGCTTCATCTTCTTCCTGCTGCAGCTTTTCAATCTCCCGGCCCTGCTGTTGCAGCTGCTGCAGCAGGAGCTGTCGCTGCTCGCCTGTTGCCGTCTCCAGAGCCAGTACGGTTGACTGTGCGTCCTCAAACAAGTCCCTGCGCCTCTCAAGCCTGAGGGCCCGCTGCTGCTGGGCCTGTATTGTAGCTGAAGATAAAGGATACTTCTTGTGGGGCTTCTGGTGCAGCCTAGGGACAAACCTTCTGCTGTTGTTGTTTATCAGGAATGCCCAGTGGCTCTGAGGACGGCCCTCCAGCACAGCCAGCAAACTTGGAGGAGAGGAAACGCGTCCAGACCGCTGCGATGAGGCATTGCCATCCGCCGCCTCTTTCCCCTCATCCTGCTGCTGCTCCCGCTGCTCCTTCTGCTGCTGCTCTTGCTGCTGCCCTCGGGAAAGCCGTGTGCTTATCTTTGTTTGGGGGTTGCGCCTCTGCGCCTCCAGAGAGTTGTCTACAGCTTCAAGTAGGTCATCCAGCAGCTCTTGAACTGCCGCTCCAACTCCCTCGTGCGTTTGCTGCCAATCTTGCTGAAACAGCGCGCTGTGGTGGCTGCCGTTAGACTTGCCACTGGAGGGCTCTCCAGGAGCAGCCAGGGAACGATGAAGGGCCTCTGCCCTCTTTATAGCACTCAGAGTTGCATTTCCTCCAGAGCAACCAGCGGCGACCTCCGCTAGGATTCGAAGGGTCTCCGCTGCTGCTGCCTCTGTGGCTCGCCTCGCGCTGCTGCTTGTGGAGGTCCTGATAGTGTAATCATCCCCCACAGGTATCCGCTGGGCAGCAGCAGCGACACCGGATATTTGATGCAAAAGAGTTTTCAAGGTGTTGGGGGGTGGCAGGGCCTCATCGGCCGAAGCCGAAGGCTGTCCTGCTGCAGCAGCGTCTGCTGTTGCAGGGTCAGGACCCCCGGCGGCCACACCCTTCTCTGCGGGGTGACCCAGGGTCTGCTGGCTGTTTAACAGATAGCTATCTACAGTTGGAAGACTGAAATTCATTGTGGCGTTCAGCAAGAAGTGGCCCCCGTCGTAGGCAGCTGCTCTTGGGTGTGGGGCCCCCCAGGGCTGCGCGGGCGAGGGAGTATAGATGCCTCCTATCTCGAACCTACGGTTATTGGAACAGAGGAAGAAGACAAAAAAACGACATAATTCAATGCAGAAGAGAAGCCTCTGCTAAACGAGGCGTTGATGGCTCCAGGGGGCCCCCTGGCTGCCTCCCCTCTGTGAGTCGTTGCTGTGTAAGAAGGAGCTCTTCAGTGGGTTGGAGGCTCCGATAAGATGGGCCAAAACAGAAGAAGAGGCAAGAGGAATTCGTTGAACGAGAAAATTCCAAAGTGTCACCGCCAATGCATGCAGCGGCTTGGGGCTGTGAGGCAGCTCGTGCAAGGATCCTACGGCCCGCCTCGATGCTGTGATATCCATGAACTCCAGAATATGTATTTAATATGAGGTGTGGCATGTACATGATTAGTGTAATGCCTAGGAAACGGCGTTTCCTGCCTTTTCAATACGACTAATAGTATGTAGACTGCACAGGACCAGTAGAACTGCGCGGTGTATGCTGAACGCGGACAAGAAAGCAGAAAACTGAGGGATACATACAACGCAGAGAAACGTTACATGTGTATAATGCTCTGTCTGAGGTTGGTAGATGCGTTTCCACCCGCTACTGGGGGCCACGAAGGCCTTAATCAATGCTCTACCGCGGGCATGTATCAAACGCTGCCTTCGGTGCAGTTGCATGCGGGGTTGCCTTGCTGCAGGAGCTGCAGCTAGTTGTGCTGCATCTCATGACAGGCTGCCTCCTCTCCTCAGTATCATCCCCATGCCCTTTTACAGCTGTGCGCAGGCCGCCTTGGACACTGCAGGTGGGCTGTCAGCTGCCTCTTAGTAATCTTATTTTAATTCCGTCGCCTCTCTTGCAGCTTAGGACTGCCCTCGTCTAAGACCCAGGGCCATGTGCGATGTAAGAACAAGCGACAAAACTCTACGTGTCATTAGGAAGACGGCAGGAGAAACAGCTGCAGCCCGCCTAGCCTAGTTATTTTGACTGTGGTGTTCTCTAAAACCCTGAACCTGGCTCCCACTGTGTAATTGTATATGTGGATACTGGGAGCCCCCCGTTGAGCGAGGTCTGCGCACCCACGCGAAGTGCAGTGGGCCCCCCGCGCTTTGTGGAATATCCAATTATTTGCTGCACTGCAAATGTGTGTGTACTACAACCTAGAAGGCAGACAGTGTAAGAGGCTTAGTCTCTCAGTCAACAGAAGAGAGAAGCGCCTAGTGAAAATGAGTTTTCCTTGAAACTCTCTTTCAAAGTGTATTGTTGTCGAAAGCGCGCACTAAAAAGACTCCATGCGGTAGGCGCCCACACAGGCGAGGTAGGGCCTTCCAATAACAAGGCGGGGGCCCCCTATAGCCGGGCCCGCTGCTGTACAGTCAGCATTAGCAGCAGAAGGAGTGCATGCATACATGGTATATTCCATCTGCTGGTCTTGTCTCCCAGCCTGTGGCCTTGTTAATTTCAAATGAAGCCTTCGAGGCAAACCGCTGCAGAGGTAAAGGGTGCATCCCATTGTAGACGAAACCCTGTTTCTTTTGAAAACAAAAAACAACCCATACAGCGCGACCGCCAAGGAGGCGCATTCCAGCCTTTAGGTTTTCTCCAGAGATGCAGCATTGTCCCTGCGCAGACGCATCTATTCAGAATCTCCCCCTTCCAGTTTTGATTCAAAGAAAGCGGCGACGGAAGCTTCACAGGCGCGCCGTCCAGTGGTAAACAACAAAAAAAACGGCACAGCAGAGAGCCTCATGTTGTCGCGTGCCTTGTGGGTGCTCTTAGCTGCCTGGAGAGGTGTTTAGGCGGCTTAAAAGCGGTTTATCTGAGTAGTTAGAGAAGAGAGAACGCGAGGCAGGTCAGGTCCGTGGTGGCCGCGGGGTTGTGGGGCTGTTGCAGGGCCCAGCGGCTGACCAACGAAAGTTTAACTGCTGCAATAGCAGCGGCTCTGGAGTGTATGCGTTCTCCGAGTTCGGAGAACCGCTGGGCGGCGCCTTCATAGGTCCACTGATATGCCCAGGTGGATATTTCTTCGTCTGAAACAATGCTGGCGTTGCGCTCTCTGTTGAACGCCGCTAGGAGAGAGGAGAAGAATGGAGCAGGAAAGAAGGGGCGCTGCGGCTCCACATAGAGAGGCCCCTCCTTAGCAAACTCGTCCAAAGGTTGCACAGGCCCGCACGGTAGCGGTGTACCTGCAACCAGCAGCAGCTCGTGGAACGCCCGGTGGACCTTCGCATCCATCTCTGCCTGAAACTCCATCTGTTGCAACATCTTTGCCAATCCCTCTGCTAGAGACAAAGGTACAGTTTCTTTCCTGGAAGTGGGATCTGGGTAGATAGGAGCAGCAGCAGCAGCTTTCTTCGCGCCCAGGAGATCGAGAAAATCTCGAAAACTCACTAACTCCTCATCTGCTGAGCCCATGCTAGCTCCAGGTAACAAAGGGAAACGGAAGGAGAAACGATCATCTTCTTTGCTTCTTCTAGCTATAACAAACTCCTCCAAAGCCTGCAGTTGTGACATGCGCGTCCACGCGACCTTCAATATTACTCGGGCAATCTGTAGCTGCTGTACGTACGCCCCGTAGGCTTCGGGAGTAGACCCCGAAGGTGGGCTTGAACTTTTAAATAGCCGCATCACCTGGCGCTCAAACAACTCCATAGGCGCCGTAAGAGAAGACGAACCATAAACCCTCGGTGTATACTGCGTGTGGAAAGACTGCCTAACCTCTGGTGACACTCTATCCCACAAGCGCTTCAGGTCGCCAACCGTGTTCATGAGAGCCTTTTCGTATACTTGCACTTCCTTAGGATTCGACGTAAGGGAAGGACCTCTCGATAGAGGCCCAGCAAACAGCATGAGGCGCCGGGACCCCACTGTCAGCATTGCCAATAGCACTGCAAACAATGCAGCGCGCCACATTGCAGCCCTTCGCTTAGATTTCGGTTGGTTAGGGGGAAGGGGAATGGGCTCCTTTGCAGAATTCTTAGAACCCTTCCCTCCTGAGGCGTTTTTCCCTTCAACTGCCACGCGGTCATCTCCTTTAGTTTCCGCCGCTGCTGAAGGCGCTGGCGCGCCATCCTCGCCGGAAGGGAGAGGGGCATTCTCTGGGACTGCAGCCTCGGCCTTTGCAGCTGAAAGCGTGGCCTCCTCTGTTGCCACCGTGGCCTCCTCAGCTGCCTTGGTGGCTTCGGCTGCCTTCCCTGTTGGCTCGGAGGCTGCCTCTGATGCTGCCGCTGGGGGTGCCTCTGTAGCCACCGTAACCGCCGCTTCAGAAGGCGGCGCTGTGCTCTTAGACTCCATTGGTCGACGACGCCGTAGCCACAGGCTGCGCGTAACAGCCTTCAACGGGCCCTCTCGGGCCTCCTTTACACTGGTCGCTGTGGAGGCTCCTTCCTGTAGAGCCATGCTGGCTGCTGGAGTGCCCCGCCCGACGCCTCCCCCCTGCACCCCATACCAAGCAGGCGGAGGCAGCCCCTCGAGTCTATTGAGAAGGCCGTAGCCCTCGTGGCTCTTTGGCGCTTCTTTTCCTTCTCCCTAGATCGAACTCTACGAGGCACTGCTGTCGCCCTCCTCCCAGTGCTGTGGTGGACGGAGCGAGAGATCGCCCCAGTAAAAGCAAGAAAAGACAGTTCGGCTTATTTTTAATATAAAAATTTCACCTTTGTGTGGTCAAGTTGCAGGGAACAACGATAGACGCAAGGGTGTCCCTCTAGCGGCTCCGCTTCCGCGGGAGAAGGACCTGAGCCACAACAGCAGCAGAGGCAGCGGCAGCAGGGCCGTATGCTGATCGAACAAAAGAAAGGGACAGAGAGACGTGAAAAAGTAAAATTTTGTTGCATTTACGTATTCTCGGAGTCGTGTCGTCGTGTGCCTTTGCATTTCTTTCACTAGCCAAATTGGGGGGTGTCCCCCACAGGCCGTGGCATCGCGCTATGCACAACACCTACTGAACGTAGATGGTGTGTTGGCTTGCTCCTGTATCAAAAATGCCTCATTATATGCTTAAGGCGTGCTATTCACTGCCTCGATTGTAGAAAAGAAAGGCCTACGATGCGCCAAAAATAGCATGCACCGCTGCCACACGAACCAAGCGTGAGAATCGCATACAGCAACCATCTGGTGTGCAGCGTCACCCCTACACAAACGGCACGCTACACTTCGGGCTTCCATATATTATTTTTTTGTCGCATGGTGTGCGTCTAACTGGCCTGTGTGTGGTTTGTACACTGCTAAGCGCTGAATGCCACTGTATCGTGATCTGTGTGGGACCTGTGCTACCTGTATATCTCTACTTGCCTGCAGACAGATTATGGATTGCTAGGTATGTGCTCATCAATGGTATACAGTGCTAGTTCATCCAGGTAAGTTGGCTTGGTTGTGTCTGTATAGTTTCCTACGATGCAACCCTAGTTGCAGCACGATGCGCTGCAACCCATCTCAGGCAGCCTCAACCAACTCGCACCGGCCTGAGGCCCGTAGGCCAGTGTGTCTAAGAGGCAAGGATCTGAATGAGAGGCCAGCTGACTTTTAGTAACCTTTTGCGGGTCTCCCTCTTGAGGATTTTTTCTCTGTCGCAGTGTCGCAGCTCACAACAGTCCCTGAATTAGTAGGATCAGGAGAAACAACAATAAAATCGATTTTCTACTTCTAGCAGTTCCATTTCCGCGAAAGCAGAGAGCGCGGAAATAAGTTTTTTTTATTGGGCCGTTGCGCTTTCCTTTGCGGGCCTCGGAAAAAAGCTGCACAGCAGCGCATATTTGAGGACTTTCCCGGTCTGAACATTGTCCTGGAGCATGAGACCCTTGTTTAGTTGTAGTTAGCATCGTCGTGCGTAACCTTCCAATGAATGGAATTCCAGTAAGAGTTGCAGGTCTTCTGATAAGTTTTGAAGACGGAGGAATACGTCAAGGGAACCAAGGAACTCTTTCACTGCCTCCGCACCGGTGTACCCGTTGTGTCTGGATGGTTGAGAAAGGTGGAGGCATTTTTCGTGAATTGTTCTCCTCCGAAATGTATGTTCAGTCCGGTGGGATGCAAAAACCGAGTTTGCTTTAGCTATGCGTTGCTCTCGAGAGTTGGTAGGCTCCCTCCGGTAGGGAACAAGAGAAATGGCTAGTTTATGGCCAAACCTTTTAGAGGCTGGCTCCGTATATTTATATATACTAAACAGATCTTCCAAGCAGCTATGCCAGCAATAACTGCTACGCGGCAGGCCGCCCCTGCGGGATGAGATTCTTCCCTTGCACCGACTCAGACCAACCATGCGGTACTACTAAATGTAATAAGGGTGTTCAAGGCAGGCAGCTGGCTGCAATGGAGTGAGAATATGTTTCATTAGAGTTCTTAAGAAGTTACTAACATGTAGCTGTCCTTCCATCTAGCCCCAAGCCCCTTAGTCACACCGGCCTAAGAGAACGAGGCCGGTGAAAGAAGGGGCGGGCTAGGATGAGGTGCAGCGTGTCTTGCCACACGAAGTGCATCAAGGCAGGCCCATATGCAATCACAACTATGCCCCATTAGCTCCATGCACTAGCACAGTTGACAGTAGATAAGCACGCACCCAGCAATCCATGGTGAGTTTGCAGGCAAGCATAGACAAGTAAAAACCTCCCACATGCCAAGCAACAACACTACAAGCCTACATGCAACTTCCAACACAACGGCTACCACACATGCAAGCGTGCCAAAACACCGTGTGTCATGATTGCATTGAGATATAAGACACTGTCTCATTACGCAAGTGAGAGATTGACGAAAGTAGGTTGCAGGCTCGTAGCTGTAATAGCGTGACCCATTCCACATTACGCTTCCTATCCAATGCAACAAGTGATTACAACTAATTTCACCCCTATAGGCTATAAAAGCTAGCGCATTTTCACGAGTTAGGTTCATCTCAAGGAAAGTAACAAAAATGCCAGCTGCAGCTCTAGACACGGGAGCTAACAAACGTGCAAACATGCCAAATCACAGTGTGCCATGCCTGCTTTGATATATTTAGATAATCTCTGTTATAACGCGATTCAGAACCAACACGGCGAAGGTTGCAGGCCCGTCCCTGGAACAGCAAGTGCCCCACCATGCGTCCGTTTCAACGCAACGAGTGATACCCAATAACACAATCCATAAAGACTATGCAAGCTATTGTATTTGCATGACTTTTTAATTTCTCCAGAATAATGGGCCAAGTAAGCCACAAAGCATAGAGCGCTTAACCTGCGCAACAGGACGGGTCGCCGCTCGCAGCGTGTACCGGTCTCGCTTCCGCAAAAACTGTTTGCAGCTGAATGTCTACAAATATGGGGAGTGTATGCCTTACTCTCCTTGATTTTTAGCAATCTTTTTGATTTTGTGGTCATTTGATTTGAGTTTATTGGATAGTACATGGCGACAAACGACACTACCACGAAATGTCGGGATTTCATGTTCGCCGCGAATTCAATGGCTGTCGTTACCACGTGGATTCCCGCACCTAAACTCTCTAGAGTGTGTTTTTGGTGGTGTGGTACGTCCGGTGCCCGAGTTTCGCCCCCAAACCTGGGAAGTAGCAGACCTCTGACCTTGCTGCCCCCAATCCGTTGTCGGTGGGAAGCAAGATGTCAGAGGGCTTCGGCATAACGCGTGACCCAAGTACAACGAGTTGGGGGGGATATAGTGAAATCCAGGGGGGGACCGCACGTGCTCTGTCGCTGCTTGAGGCCTTGGACGCATCAGTGATGCACGCGTGGCGGGAAACCGAATCTGAGTGGGGGAGACAACGCCACAGCATTTCCGTTAAAGTATCTCTCATTTTGGCTCTTGCCTTGTGCGGGTTCATTAGTCTAGGCAGCGTGAGCTGGGGCAGGGATAGAGAGAGGATAGTTGCCGAGCAGCCGCATATCGGAACCTTTGAATTGGAAAGCCCTATTCCAAGGGACCCGAGGGCCGAAGAACTTGAAACAGGCCTTCAGAAGGCGCTTGTAGCGTTTATGAAAAGGCCAGAACACAATGAATTCTCGCTGACGGGAATAGGTGTGGGGGACAAGCAAGAGCAGGGGGGAAGTGTACAGAGTTCCTCTTTTAGGGCCTTCCCCTCCAGAGCGACACTACATCCCGCTGACGATGAAGTGGACGATGATATTGCTGTGGTACTCTCGTCTGCAGCAGGTTTGAACGTTGTGCCGGGAGCTGGCGCTGTGGCAGCGCCTTTGGCGCGCGCATTGGATGCCCTGCACAGCGCCTCTGAGTCTACACAGCGAGATATGGCTGATAAGTACCTTAAGGAACTATTGCGTGATTCTGAGCACCACAGCCCAGACAAATTCCTGGAAGATATGGTCCGGGAGGTGCAGGCAGTGGCGCCGTCCGAGGAAAACAGTCCGGGGGAGGCGGAAGCTCAAAGTGCAAGACAAGCGCTTCTGGTGGCTGTGCTGGAGGCCTTTACAGCCAGGGTTAAAGGTCTGGAGAATCTCGGGATAATGGAAGCAGCTGCAGCTGACGAGGAGATGAGACTGGAAGAGGATATCCCTGGAGAGAGCGTAGGGCTTGAACATCTACTCACGGAGCTGGACGGGGCTCCTGAAGAAGTTGTTGAGGCCGAAGGGCAGCAGGTGGAATCGATTACTGCCTCCGTCCCGAAGTTCGAGGCGAGGCGGCTCCTCAATTATATCCAGCTTTCAAGGCAAAAGCTTGCTGGAGATTTGGAGGTAGCTGCTGCGCTCTTAGGTCCCCTAAACGCTGGAAAGGATGAGGCGTTGCAACGGATGCTTGAACCTTTCGATTCGCCTGCTGTATCTCTCATGCAGCAGCATTCTACGTGGAAGGGCAGGGAAGGGGTAATGATTAAAGTGGAATTAGAAGAATACGAGCTTGTCCGGGATATGATGAAGTTCCTGGAGGTCGAAGGGCAGGGGAAAGCTTTCCTGGAGAAAGCATCCAATGCTCTTTGCGCTTTGTACCGACTTGACAGGACTTGCAGATCCGGGGCCACTCAACGCGCAAGCTTCTGGGAGTTTCTCCGAGACCACTGGACCGCAGAAACTCATGATAAGCTCTTCGAACTCCTCGAAGCACAAAGTCAAAAAGCCGAGAAACACAAGTTGGGCAGCCGCTCATACCTGGTAAGTAATGCTAGGAACTTCCTCAGTAGCAATGCCCCAAATGTTAAGCAAGTGGATATCCTACTGCTCAAAGCAGCAGTAGCTCTTCTATGAGGGATCCCATTCATCCCTCGCTCTTGTGCATGTTGAATCCTCACCGAATTTCAATGTAGTGGGGGGATAGTTTTGTTTTTCTGTCTTCGCTGCGATAAGCAGCTTCGCTTCAACCAGCAGCTGCACTGCTTGTTGCAGCTGTTCCGCCATATATGACGGTGCTTGACCTTTTGCGGTGTTTGCCACGAGTACATTCATTTTCCGTTGCTTGCCATTTGTTTGAAACAAGCAACGGTTGGTTTGCTATATTTGCTAACTTTAGTTCGACCTGCCATGAGATGCAGCCTTTGTGTGCGGCGTTGAGCACGAGGATGCGGGAACATCTCCTGCAGATTCCCAGCACTGCATGCCCATATATTGCAGCTTGTTGTACGTAGTCACGGCTAGCTTGTGCAGCTAGTTGCAGCCAGCCATGGTGCTGGGGACGGAGGTTTGCTGTGAGCCGCAGTTGCCTAGGCTGTTTATGTGCAAGCAAGTCAACGAAGCATCGGGTCTTCTAGAGCGGTACTCCGTCCAGCTGCAGCGGAAGCGTGAGCCACTTCATTCAACTGAAGGCGTACACCCAGCGGTCTAGGTATAAGGATACCGTTGGCAAAGGCTTTTGGTAAATAGCACGTTTTGGTTTGTTTTGAGCCAACAAGCGGCATTTACCAAATAACCTTCGCCAACGATATCCCTATACCCAGACCGCTGGGTGTACGCCTTCATTCGCATGAAGTGGCTCACCCGCCCTTCTAATCTGCAACGGTGAGCCGGGACTTTGCCGCTTGTTGGCCCATAACATGCCATAGTCCCGATCCACAGCGACAGATTAGAAACGCAGTATGGGCTGCCCGTGCCGGATTGTATCGTACACAAACTGTAAACATGCGATTCAGGAA
>CAJFCZ010000172.1:0-22411 GCA_904066245.1 Eimeria sp. OTU-Y
AGGCTTACCATCTACAGAAGGGTTAAAGAACCTAACTATATGCCTGCTGCATGGTTGATGACCATAGACGTGCTTGATGTATAGCAAGCACGCCTATGGTCATCAACTGTGCACCTGGAATCCCACACCAAACTGCACTACAGTTGGAGAGAGTGGTAATAACCAATTCCTGTAGCATGGCCTGTCCGGGATTGATGGGTATCGGAATGCTATGCGCACGCTAACAATCGAGAGTCAATGATCTCTATAGTTGTCTGGTGGCCATACAAATAGGTTAGGGAGTGCTTTCTTTGGGCAGGAGGTAAAACAGAAAGCGCTGCATATTAAAACCGGATGCGTCCTCAACGCATTTTCCCCCCGCCTGTATGCCCCAGTGGTGAGGCCATGGTGAGACACTGGGCGAAGTCTGTCGCCTTTGGGGGACTCACTACTCAATTACTTAGGCTATCCCGGCTGAAGACCGTCCTTCGCTAAGACAGATGATTCCCTTGACAGCAAGGTTTTAGGGTGGAACGGGGGGGCAGCTGCGGACATCCGCCCCCACAAACGAGTGCGCCCAAATAGACAGTTTACAAACGACTCCAAGCGTCAACGTCAAGACATGTAGAAGGATGCACTTGTGGAGGTGATGTATGCGCTCATTAGAGTGTGAATATTGGAGGGGAAACGCTTTTTGACGAACCTCGGAACATCACTGGCGAAGTGGTGGAGGGACCCAAGACCCTGAAGAGGACGCCACCATGAGTTTTCAGCGGTTACCTTCCACTCACCGGCGCAAGCTGTCGATCATCCCTGAACGCAAGCAGAGCACTACTGGGCTACCCATCCCACTGAGCTAACTTTGTAGTCATGAGGGAAAGCTGGAAGGCTACGAAAAGAAAAGGGCTTTGAGAAGCACAGGCTGAGGGCGGCTAGCATCAGCGCTGGTGGCTACAGAAAAGTGTTGCGCTTAAGGAGTGTGACGGGCATAATACGACTCGGATGTTCCCTTGCCAGTGTTCAACAGCATATATTGCTGCCAAACACGCGGATGAACGAGTGTATAGAGGATGCGGATCAGATGCGCAGAGCTGTGCCCTTTAATGCCTGTGCTGTGGTGAAATTTCCCGTTAACTGTGGCTCCCGTGCAATAGCTGTTTTTGCCACGTCGGCGCATGGTCAGCAAAAGCAGTATTCTTGCGTGCATTGACATTATTGGAAAACAAGATTTCTGTGAACGTTAGCTCTATAACGCTCCCTACAGTTGTTATTTTAGCCGCACTGCGAGCAGTGCGCGAGCAGCACTTGCCTTAGCAAAACTGTTCTAGCAACGCCTGCAGATGCAGTGGCGTGTCCTGGTTTATTCCTGTCTGTGGTGAAAATACATTTCTTAGGTGCTATCATCCCACCTTGGCTCCAGAGCAGGTGAATTTGTTTCGCCGTTGCATAGGCACCACCTGTTATATATTCACTCTTAAAACTTCACCACCTGCACCATCAGCTGCTAGTGTTGAAGTATCTTGCTTGGAGCTTGTTGTTGTCATCAGCTGCAGCGTGTGCCGTTGTGTTGCCACTGCCGGTAGGAGAGCTTCCCCCTAACTGGCTTGTGGTCCCTACACCTCAAGTAGTTGACAGTGCCTTGCTGCTTCATGTGCAACATTCGTCCGATGAACACCATTAATTCAGCCCATTTACCAGCACATTCGTTGAGTGCAGGTGTATTGCCTAATCCTGGAGGTAACGCTATCCTAAACGTCCGCCCCTCCATAATATGCTTCTCCCTGTCGTTACAGTGGAATGAACACCATGGGCACCATCTTCCCAACTGGAGGGCCTCCTGGGGCTTCTGATGGGGACAGAGGCCCCGCTAGTTACAGGAAATTCTTGAAGACCTAGAACAACCGCCGATGCTCATGCAGCAGCTACAACTATGACCTACCGCGTGGTACCAGCAGAGTGGGGGCGGCGACGTTGCGTGCCTGGTGATTCTCTGGCAGCAGCTGTTACTGCTGTTGCTGTCTTTCCTAATAAACGCTATAACTGCTTATGAACACTTGCCTGGCAAGCTTCCCTCTAAAGCAGAATGAACTAAGATCTTATTTCACACCTAAAGCCTCAGAAAGGCGAAGTCCGCCAAATCTCGGTTCCGCGACACATCTGCGGTTCTTTCTGACAAGTGGAACTCTCCACAGTGCCTCAGTGGAGCACATCCTGGCACTTCACTTTATCGTCCCATAGTTTGAAGGGGTCAAAGTGCAGCAGCCTCAAGATACGCCTAGTTTGGGTCTGGCCGATGTACGCTCTTCTCGTGCTTGTGTGATCGGAAAGGGTATCTTCAAATAGTCCTCTGCAGCTGGCCACCCGATACCGTTTAGCAGCTCCCCCATCCACCCCGTCGTTAGATGTGAAAGTAAACAATGCCTACGGGTGGGTACTTCTCCCTTCAGTTCTTCAACCATAACTGCGTTTACGTCAGCGCTGCCCCTACTCAACCGCTAGTAACCCTTTCCACAGTCGTCGTTGGCAGTAGCGTATAAGCGCCCTTACTTCTGTCCTTATTGCTGCGGTTTCCTTCAATTACAGGTCTCCGTTAAATGCGAGTCTAATACAGCAAGCAAGCGCCAGCCTACACCGAACTTCGCAATGGTTCATTTTTATGCGAGTGTCTTCACCTCCAGTGTTTGCCTTCCATACGCACAGCTTGCTGTATTAGTCGGTGATGGCCGTGTTTCGTGTATGCACTCGTAGCCTAGACATGCAACCAGCAGCACATGCCTCGCACCCAGCACTTCTCTGCTCCTACTGCTGTCTTCTAGTGGACAGGTAACTCCAATGCGCATTTGAGCTGCCCGCTTTGATGTTGTAGAACGGCGGCAGCACCACAAAGTGTGCAAACCGTTACCAGATCCCCAATTATAATTCCAGGAACACTTTAGGGGTATTCCTCATCCTTCGTCAAGTATGGCCCCGGTTTCGGGCGACCGGCGATCATACCGTAGGCGAGGATATCGTTCGAATATGCTGTGGTGCAGTACCCACTAATCCGACGCGAGCCTGAACACTATTGCCTCTGCCACCTTTATGCCAAACAACTACAGGCTTCGTGGAACAGCCACGGTCTTTGGCGCGTAACGAATTGCACTTCCTGGTCTAGAAATACTATCATCTTTTTTGGTGTAGAGGGGATCACAGTCCCCCGTCAAAGGGGCATTTCCACTGCCGGGCACGGAAGGGGCACGGGTATTCTGTGTGGTGGTGCCCACCGCTCTCCGTCAGGGGCATCTGCTGAGGGCCGTAGTGACCTACCGGTGTATAATAAACCAGAGGAACCCTTGTGCAAGGTAACGCCACCCTTGATATGAAGCAGGGCTGCGTGGCTAGTGTGGCGGGAGGCGCAGTCCTCGGTGTAAAGGTAACCGCTTGTCCCGGTTTCCTGCAAACCGTTGGGCAAGAACCACCAACACGCATTGTAAGGATAGGTTGATGGCTCGCCTTGCTGGGAATAATCGGGTTTGGTGTACTAGAAACACCATCAAGGTGTGCGAGGGAAGCTGCAGAGCTCGCTCCGAGAAACGCTGCAGGCCTTGGGACTGGTGGATCCTCGGCAGTTATAGTGAATGGAAACCGATGGCTCCTCGTCTTGTGCATCTGCTGAGGACCGAAGTGACCGATAGGCGTAAAGGAATCCAGATTTGTCCGTGTGCAGGGCAACGCCTTGCTTGATATGAAGGAGGGCTGAGTGATAAGTACGGCAGCTGTCGCAGCGCGCGGCTTGAAGGTACTCGCTATATCCGATTTCTGGCAGATCGCAGGGCATGAAGTACCAACACGTGCTGTGCGGACAGGCGGATGGCCGGATTTGAGGGGAATATTCGGGAGTGGTGTAGGAAGAACTGGATGAATAAGTGGGAGGGAAGATGCACACATCGCTCCGACGGATACAGCAGGTCTCCGGGTACGGGAAACCCCCAAGAATTTAGAGGGAGGAATCAAGGGGCTCCTGCTCTTATGCACTTGCTGGAGGACGAAGTGACCGGTCAGTCTTGGGGCTACCACACTAGTCCCCGTGCACGGCAACGCCCTGCTTGATTTGAATGAGGGCTGAGTGGGCAATATGATGGGGGTCGCAGTGCGCGGTGTGAAGGTGACCGCTTGGTCCTCTTTCGGGCAAATCGTGGGGAAGGAACCATCGATACGTGACGTATGGAAAGGAGGATGGCCTGATACGCGGGGAACAGTCGGCAGCGTTTTAGGAAGAACAACATGCGGGCGTACGAGGGAGCCTGCAGAACTCGTTTTCACGGACACGGCAGGTCGCGATGTCTGGGGAGCCTCGGGTATTTTACTGAGTGGGAACCTCGGCCTCCTGTTCTTATGCGCCTGCTGAGGGCTGTAATGACCGATTTCTGTAGAGGAAACCCCTGCCGTGCATGTGAAGGGCAACGTCCTGCTTGATTTGAATGAGAGCCGAGTGCTCACTACGCCGCGAGTGGCTGTGCGCGGTGTGAAGGGTGTCGCTGTGTCCGTCTCGGGGTAGATCACAGGGCAGGAATCACCAACATGTGCCGTATGTCGAGGCTGGTCACTGAGTGTGAGGGGAGTATTAGGGTGTGGGGTAGGTGGGACAGCATGACGACGTGGAAGGGGAGCTGCAGCGTCCCTCCCCAAGCGACGCCGCACGTATGGGCGCCGTGGGAACCTCCGCGATTCTAGTGCGCAAAAACCAAGGGCTCGCTGTGACGAGGTTCGCCGGTCCAAGTGCTGGGGGCGGCGCAGACGTCCGTGGATTCGGTGTGAGGCCAACCGTCGGGCTCGCTGTGCTGTGAATCCCTGAGCTAAGTGTGTAGAGGCGGTCGACGAACTGGATGAAAGGCCTCCTGCACAGGTTCGCGAAGCGGGATCCATTTTGCTCTATATAAATGCCCCAGAAACAGTCCCAAACCTCTTCGCTTACCTCCGTAGCCGCCGGTGTCTTCTTTACTTCCAAGTTCCTTCCCGCTGATGACCGCCAAGAGCATCGGGGATTTATGACTCCAGTGACATGCTAGGACCTAATATTGAATATCAGCGAACACAAACGTGATGATAAAGTAACGCAGAGCTTAAACAACGATGACTGCAGGTGCGGTGACGCATAGCCTGCACATTCCTCTTTTCTGCGGCAGCCACTGGTCTGTCCTGCACCCCACTCGGGGGCCGAGACGACTTCCTGACCCGCACGGCTGCGCTTCCTGCTTCACACATACACACACACAGAATCCTAAAGAGCAACTGTGAGAGTGATATTTCACTCACAATCCGCTCCTCCCTCTGCCGGAGGAACATTTACATCACTGCGGGAGTACATGAACCTTTCTGCCTGCCGGCCAAGCTCCCGCAAGGCTTCCGCGTCTTCTCTGGCTTATCAGACCGCCGTTGTGTAGACGAAACACTTTAGCCTCCAAAGTCCATGTGAAAAACTGCAGGCAATGGACAGGCAGTAACACGGATAGTTCAGATGCTCTCGACCGCAGCTCAGTGGCAGCCAGTGGCGGTAGTGCACCCAACAAAAGGCGGCCTCACCACACCAAGCTTTTGCAGCAACGGCAGCGGATGAATTGTAACTTCCAGGCGTTAAAAGAAGAAGAGATGCGGGTGAAAAAACACGAGGCTCAACGCATTACAGGGGGCAGCAACCAGGGCAAGGCTCGAAGTTAAACGGGCAACACGGGGAATGTAAGCTAAATCTCAAACCCAGTCGTTTCGTACTTCCACCTGTCTATGCTGACCGTGCTAGCCAAATCTGACCGGATGCTAGAGGCGTCTGTCGAATGGGTAGCATGCATCTCGATCTGTCGCTGCCTCCAAACGTGCATGGCTGGTGGCTGTAAATATGGACGAGGTACTCATCTGGACCGGACCAATAAGTCAAACAACCTTGCAGCTGGAAAGTGTGCGAAACAAAAGCAATTTCTGTTGGAGGGCTTGTGAGTGCTTGGCAGATGAAACAATCCTGTTCGCGCATTTACACTTGAAAGCCACGGAAGTCTCTGATGTTAGGGCACTCATATAAAGGGGTCTAAGCACGCTGTCTACTCACCAGGAAGCCCATCATGGAGCGCACCAGGAAGCGCTGCTTATAAATACAGGGAGCTTTCTATCTGCTCTTGCGCGGCGCCTCTGTGCCGCAGTGTTCAGGACGCTATGAGTCAAAGGGTGAGGTCCGTTGCGTTTTGGAAGCTTATTACTCATGTAGTTTGGCTATTGAGGCTTGGGTGAGTCCTCCAATAAGGCACATGACTGTCGGTGCAGCACTGTGTTAAGGTGCATCAGAGGCTAGCTGAGAAACATTGCTCCTACAAACAAGTGACGCAAAATATAAGCAGCTTACAACCGGCCGCAGGCATCATGCTCAATGTCCAGAGGGTTGTACCTGAAGAGGTAGGGTGTGTGTTGAGTAGAGTACGGAGAGGCGAGGAATATTAGACGGATTTGCTAACGCCGCGGGTGAAGCGGTGGGGGAACCCAGCACTCCAAAGATGACTCTGCCATGAATATCAACTCAGGTTGTCGGCCAGCACTCACAACTCATAGGAAACTGTTTGGCGGGTCACTCCGCTGAACTTTACTCTTGCTGCGATGAAGAGAAGGGCTGCTCGACGCAGATGTTGGGAACGGCTGACATTAGTGCTGGTGGGTACAAAGGCGTTCTGCACAAAAGAATCGTGTGTTGGTCACAGTGAGACACAGCGGCTGTCGGTGCTTAATAAAAACGGCGCCTCTTGCCTCAATACCCTTGAAAGAACTACCCTATAGAGGACTCCGAGCATAAATGCAACAAGGAACTGCATTGCTGCTGCTGTAGGCGACAGCGACGCACCGCGCAGGACCTTCTGTCAGGGGAGAAGCAGGCTAAAAGGCTGAGCGAGCGTCGTTAGTTTTGGGGAACTCTAGCGCTACATAGGGGGTACAGTAGAGCTGATACGGTGCATGTGGAAAGATGAGGAAAGCCAAAATACGTTCCGTTTCAGGTCGGCGGAGCCAAGGGCCAGGAGAGAACAGCTGGGTGCCGGGTAGTGCCTGTGATGTGGTCAAACCTTCTCTAACTGGGGTTTCCGCTCAATAGCTATTCTGCGCCTTGTTTGTGCGTCTCCAACACCGCCAGCACTCCTGCGTGGATAGGCTTTATTGAAAAGCAAGCTTCCTGTGAACTCGAAGTCTGCAATGTTCACCGCAGTTACTACTTAAGACGCAGTGCGAGCACCATTCGGCTTAGAGGAACTATTTTAGCAACGCCTGAGCCTGCAGACATAGTAGCATGCCCTGCTTTGCTCCCGTTATTGATGAAAATGCATTTCGTACCTGCGGCCACCCCTTCTTGCCCCCAGAGTAGTCGAATTTGCCTCGCCGTTGCATAATCACTGCTGCATAGGCACCACCTGTTAAAATGCTGATTATTATACCTGCAACATTTGCACTATCACTATATTTTAGCTGTTGTATTGTCATTGCCGGTAGGAAAGCGTCCCCCCAATTGGCCATTGGTCCTCACCTCCAAAGTAGGTGGCCCTGCTTCCCTACAGTTCAGTATGCACCCCATAAACATCACCAAAACAACCCATGCAGCAGCAGCTGCACTGAATGCTCTCATGTTGCCTATTCCCCCAGGTAGATGCTTCCTATGCGTTTCCCGTCTTTACAGTGGAATGAACAGCGCCTCCTCCCCAACTCGGGAGCCTGATGATGCTTCTGATCTGAATGCAGGTTCCGTCAGTTACAGGAAATTCTCAACTACTTAGAAAAAGCCCTCATTCTAACGGTGGCGCTACAAAACTTTCCAACTGGGCGAGTGCATTAGGCACCGGTGCGGTGCGCCAGGGGCACCAGCTTAGCTAGCTTCGACCATATGCGAAACCGCTACTGCGTACCTATGAGCTAGGTTCTGTGATGCCTGGCTGCTTCTAAGTCCCTCGTGCGAATCCTGCCAGAATACCGTATTTCGTAGCGGATCTATGGTGCTAATAGCTCCTAACA
This sequence comes from Eimeria sp. OTU-Y, assembly GCA_904066245.1. Taxonomy (NCBI): domain Eukaryota; phylum Apicomplexa; class Conoidasida; order Eucoccidiorida; family Eimeriidae; genus Eimeria; species Eimeria sp. OTU-Y. The sequence goes on from CAJFCZ010000172.1 coordinate 7,993, forward strand.
ATACAACGAGTAGTTTCGTGGGCAATAATTCGAGTAAAATAGTTCACCGAGGGCGATTCCTCGCCTGATTCCGTTCGCCCCATGCTTGGCAGTCGGCGGTGCCGGTACATAGAACCGCGGGGCAGCGGGCGTGGGGCAGCCGCGCCACGGGCCGCCCGAGTTACCGCGGTGACTCTGCCTCTAGCGAGTGTGTCTGCTAACCTCGGTTAGCTACATCGACTCTACGATTTGGCTTACTAAACGTAAATTAATCGAACACTATTATATAATTGTAGTCGTTTCTGCCCACTAGGTGTCTAAGGCGGTGTATTGTAGTGCCAATGGCCTACAAATTCCCCCTTCGGCTAGTACTTTCTTTCCTACTCCTGAAACTTCCTTCCCAGTGTCTTCCTTATTCTCCTTCCTTTATCCTTCTTCACCGGTCTTAGTTTCTCTTCCCTCACTCTGTCTTCCTTGCTTTCCGGTCTCGCTTCTTCATCTTCCCCCTTTCTTTGAGGTGTTGTATCTCGAAACACGCGCTTTGGTCCAAGCTAGTCCCCTTTGAGCCAGGTGAGTTCTCTGGTTGTGTGAGTTGTGCTGGCTTAGACTTCTTCAGAGCAGAGTGTGAGCTGTCTTCAGCCATGAGCGGTGCGGCTACCGGTGGTTGCCGCTCCACTCGCACCTCCCCCGCCTCCCCCGGCGAAAGAGGCGGCGCTGGTGGTGTAGACGCTGAAATGGCGGCGCTAGCGCTTGGGACGACTTCCGGAAGCTCCGGCTGGGCTTTCTGTGCCCGCCGGAGGCGACATCGCCATGCGCGAAGGAGGGCGGGGCAGTTTGTAAGGTTGTCGTCCGGTTCCCAGGTCGCGCGATCTTCTGGAGCGCCCCGCCACTTGACAAGATACTGGGTGCCTGTGCCGGATCCGCGTTGGGCAAGGATGTAGTCGACCTCATAAATATCGGTGGGACGGCCTTCTTGATCAGCCACCGGAATCCAACCGACGGCTGCTTCCTTGGATTTCATCTGTGGATCACGTGGGCGGTCTGGAACCAGCTGGGATACGTGAAAGACGTTATGGCAAGTGTACGTAGGGCGGATTGCGATGCGGTAGGCGAGGCCTATACGTTCCAAGATGGAGAAGGGCCCACGGAACCTGGGTTCGAACTTGGAACACTGGTTGAGTCCAGGAAGATTGAGACTGCTGATCCAGACCCGGTCTCCCGGTTTATACTGCACGTCTCGTCCGTGGGCGTCAGCATGTCGCTTCTGCTGCCACTTGGCCTTGAGAATGTGGCTCTGCGCGCGGTCGCATAGCTGCTGGAACAGTTTGGTCGTGGACGGGGTCAGGGTGGGGGCGCGGTTGCCGATGACGTCGAGATCTGCGGCGGTGACGGGGTTCTGACCTATCATGACTTCGAACGGACTAAGCTCAGTGGAAGAGTGGCTGGTGGTGTTGTAGGCGAGTTCTAGCGCCGGTAGCTGGCGCTTCCACTCTTGTTCGTCCGTTTAAATGTGCGCACGGAGCATCTGCTCTACCGTGCGGTTGACACGCTCAGTTTGGCCGTCGGATTGAGGGTGCTAGGGTGAAGACATAGCCCGTTTAATCTGGAAACGATGGCAGAGCTGCTGCCATAACTGCGACTTGAAGCGGGGATCGCGGTCGGAGATAAAGACGCCGGGGAAGCCGTGGTACCGGATTAGTCTGTCTGCCAGAAGTTCGACTGTGTCCGCAGTAGAGGCCAACTTCTTGGTGGGAATGAAGTGCGCCATTTTGCCAAGGCAATCTACGATCACGAGAATGCTGTCGCGGCCTCGAGGGGTAAGCGGCAGGTCCGTGATGAAATCGAAGCTGACGTGACTCCAACGGCAAGAGGGAACGAGGAGCGGTTGTAGCAGGCCTGCAGGCTTTTGCGATAGGGCTTTAGACGCTCGACACTGCAAGCAAGACTCAACATAAGCGGCAGTGTACTCCCGCATTCCCGGCCAATATTACAGCTTACCGAGGGACAGGAATGTCTTCTTTGCCCCGCGGTGTCCGGCGGTAACGTGAACGTGGTGGCGGTAAAGAATGTGGGATAGGAACTCCGGCAAGCTGGGGACGCAGGTGCGCCAAAGACCGTTAATGCAGATGTGTAAGTAGGGATGGTTGAACGTAAAGGTGTAGCGGCGGCCTTGCATCTGGTGAAAGAACTCCTCCCCTCCGTGCTGCCCTGCAGCGGAGAAGACCTCGCGGAAATGGGGACAGTGGGGATATGCGGCTTCCCAGCGCTGGGACGTCAGGTATTCCGGCGCGGGCGACTTTGCAGGGGTTAATGCCTCTGTTTCTGGCAGGGGCGGCTGACCGGAGGACGGCTGGTCAGAGGGCATGACTGCAGTGCTCTGGAGATCTCTGGTGTGAGTAGGGACTGCGGAGGGTAGCGCCGCCGTTGTCGCTACCGGGAGGGCGGTGGGAGCCGAGTCCACCGGGTTCGTGGAGGGTGATGGCGCCGCGATCTTCCTTGGCCGAGTCGGGCGCACAGCCGCCGCCGCGCGGAAGTCTATAGTCACTGCTCGGGTGGAGGAGCGAGTGGAATAGCGGGGTGTCGGCTGCGGTGCACCTGGCGGCAATGGAGTAAGGGAGGTGAGGGTTGGTGGATTAGCTGAAGCTGGAGGCGCGTGCTGCGGATGTCGGGGAAGCGCGTCAGCGACCTTGTTTTGTGCTCCCTGGAGATAGGTGATGGTCAGAAAAGGGAACTCTGCCAGGAAGTCCAACCATCCTGCTGTACGCCTCCGCAGGGGTTTCTGTCTGTTAGTGCGCTGCAGGTACGTCAGGGTCTGGTGGTCGGTGTACGCGGTCACCTTAGCACCTCGGAGAAGATGTCGCCACTTGTCGAGGGCAGTGATGAGGGAGAGAATCTCCTGCTCATAAATAGAGTGATTCTGCTGGGCTGGACTCATAACCTAGCTGAGGAGTCCCACTGGCCTTCCGTCCTGCTCAAGAACGGCTCCAAGAGCATAGCAGGACGCATCGGTGTAAAGGGTGTACGGTCTTGGGGAGTCGGGGACTTGCAGGGTGGTGTACTCGGCGAGGAGACGTTTCAGCTGGCGCACAGCGGTGGTGTGTGTCGGCCCCTAAGCAAAGGGCGAGTCCTTGCGCATAAGCTCCACTAATGGTCGTGCCGTGCCGGCGCACCTGGATCCCATGAACATCCGGCAATAGTTGACGGTCCCCAGAAACTGACGAACCTGCGTTTCGTTCGTTAGCACATCTGGCCAAAGGAGGATCGCTTCTACCTTGTCGGCCGTGGGCTTAATGCCGGAAGCTCCGATGCTATATCCCAAGTAAGTAAGTTCCTGTTGCCAAAACCTGCATTTAGAGAGCCGTGGGTAGAACTGGTGCCTCAGGAAGATGTTGAGGACCTGCTGCAGGAGTGTGACGTGGGCTTCCAGGGTCGAGCTATAAGCAAGCACGTCGTCCAAGTAGGCAATAACGCCGTGCCCAAGTAACGGTTGGAGGTAAGCGTTGATGTTGGCCTGAAACGTAGCAAGTGCGCCCTTAAGGCCAAAGGGCATAACCTTGTATTCCAAGAGGCCCTGTACTGAGCGGAAGACCGTTTTCCAACGGTCCTCCTTTGCCATGCGAATCTGATAAAACCCTGCCTCCAGGTCTAAGGTGAAGAAGTAGGCGGCGCCTCCAATCATTTCTAGTACGGTCTGCACATATGGCATAGGGAATTCAGGGGCAATCGTGAGTGCTTTTAACGCTTGATAGTTTACGACCATGCGCATCTGCTTTTCACCGGATCCGACATCACGTTTGTCTACCATAATCGTGGGAGCGTATATCGGCTACTAAGTCGGTCCAATCCATCCCTTAGCAGTTAGGCGTGCTATTTCCTTTGTGTGATAAGACAGCTGGTCAGGAGGCATCTTGCATACCGGTGCTCCAGTCGGCAACTTGCCGGGTAATAGAAGGATTCGGTGGTCGTAAGGCCGCTTGGGGGGCACTCTATCAGGCAGGCTATCAGGGAATAGGAGTCGATGCTGTCGTAAAACGGTGAGGATCTGCGGAGGCAGACAGAGCGCATCGTGGCCGTTAGACCATGTGTCAAATTCTGTGTATTGCAATTTAGCTGTTGGCCAAGGAGAGTCTTCTGATTCCGTAGCTGTTGGCTGTGGTGCTTCGACAGGTTTGGATCCTTGCTCGTGGTTTGTCTCCCTCAGGTGTTCCACAATTGCGCAGAGGAGAAGACCCTGGCGTTCGATGGGGACATGTGCGACTTGATCAAGCCCAGGTTCTGGCAGGACGACCACGAAATACAGCCCTTCAAGGGCGCGATTCAGAGTCGCTGTGTCCCTTCGCGCCTCCCTTAATATGTTCTTTATCTTCACGCGGTCGCCAGCGCGGTGCCGAGGTTTGTAGCGCTTGCTGGGCGGCCGAAGGAGAGAGGCGGCTTCCTCCGCTGACATTCTGGCCACTTGCCTGGCCAGAGCGTCATAGTACTGCCGTCTTGCCTGCGCTGCAGAGTGACCACGATATTCGCGTGTTCGTTCGTGAGGGTTTTCTTCTTGCCACTAAAGCCATCCAGGTATTTCCGTTGTCCCTTCGTCGCCGCTGCTCGTCAGACTCTCCTTCCGCGTGCCCTCCCCTATACGTTGAGTACTCCGATAGTCCCGTATCCGCTCACTCCCGATCTCCTGTGCCCTCTCACGAACCATTCTTTTGTCTACGGTGTTCCTTTCGTCCCCCGTTAGCTCGTTCCCAACCGTCGTCGTCCGTCCCTGTACAGTCCCGTTCCCTCCGTTCAACGCTCGCCCACTATCGCATGCCGGCCCGTCGTTCCGTCGTAGTACGCGTTTCCGTGAGCAACGAAGACTACGACGGCCAGGGAAAGAACCCCAGGAAGCTTCTCCCTTTTTGTGAATACTTGCGTGGCCATCATGAAGCCTACTTCACTTACCTCCGCATCGGATCATTCATCAAGCATCGCAACGTCCTCTCCACTTAGCTCGGGTATTGTAGTGCATTGGCACTACAATGCACCGCCTTAAGCTCCTAACTGGGCTGGAAAGACAGTAACAGTAATGTAATAATCGAATTTCGGAAGACTAGTACGACAAGTCGTAGAATCGATGTAGCCAGCTGAGGATAGCGGACACCTCTGTTAGAGACCGGGTCGTCACCGCTGCAGCGTACGCGGCTACCTCGCGCCCCCGTGGCTCAGCGCACAGGCACCGCCGGCCGCCAGGCATGGAGGCTGGCTGAGAGATAAGACGAAATCGAATAGATTTTGGGACAACGGTTTTTCGAATTTCTATCCTAGAAACTGGCTGTTCGAGTCATGCGGTGTAACTATACGACATACCAGGAAGCGGACTAGAGCCTGAGGGGCTCAGGGTGTAGTGCACTGGCACTACAAGGCACCGAATAGGCAGCTAGCTGGGAAAGATAATAAGATAGAACAGAATAACTGGTTAGCGAAGTGTAATAGCAATCGGGTAGCGAGAGTCTAACTAGGCAGACAGGGTATTCGAGGTAGCTAGCCATAGTAAAAGACACCCTTGCCGGGGACCGAGTCGGTACCGCGGCAGCAGGGGTGGGTGCTTGCGAGGTGCCACCTAGGGACTGAGGTTCTGAGCGCTGGCACCACCGACCGACGAGCGGGCGGTGGCGGCGGTTGAAAATTGGAACGCAACAGACAGAATCCGAATTTTTCGGACAATTTCCAAAAAACGTGAACGTTTACGTCTTCCGGTGCCGTTACCACTGTCAATCCGTGCCGGAACCGATGTTAGACAGAACCCCCATCCTAGCATAGGCGGGGGCAAGAGGGTGATAGGCATTGCACAAGGGGCTGCCAGGCATTACACTCGGTCTCCAACAGAGGTGTCCGCTATCCTCAGCTGGCTACATCCATTCTACGACTTGTGTTATTAGATTTCCGTTATTCGATTATTACATTATTACTACTGTCTTTAGAGGTGCCCCCCGACGATCGTGCGACTTGGGAGCCAGCCGCCAATCTTACCAACTGTCCTGCTCTCCTTAGTGTTTGGCGACGTCATCTCCGGCGCACAAGGAAAGCTCAGCTGGGACTCCAGGAAGTCGCTCTCGGCTCTGATGTCACTGCCTCCACATCGGCCTCATCGCCGACGTTTCTCTCGACGGGGGGGGAAGGAGTGGAGCGGCACCATCCGGCAGCCGCACCACTCATAGCAGAAGAGAGCTCGCATCCAGCATTGAAGGAGCGCGAGCCAGCAAGAGACACATCGCAAGGAAGCTCGTCGGACTCAAAAGGGAATAGCCTGGATCCCGGGAAGCGTGCAATCCGAGAAGCAGGAGATGAAGTAGGGGGATCCGTGGACAAAGAGGCTAGTGTGGGAAAGGGAAAACTAAATCTAGCCAGTAAAGGGAAACGAAAGGGGACGGGAAAGACAGGAAGAGGAAATTTCAAGAATAACCAGGAAAGTACTGGCCAAAGGGGGAAGTTGTTATGCATTGGCACTACAGTGCACCGCCTTAAACACCTAGTGGGCAAAAAGGGACTAAACATTTGTAATAATGCTCAAAAATTTAAAGTTTAATACACCAAATCGTAGAGTTGAGATAGTTAGTCGAGGATAGCCGACACCCTCGCTAGAGGCAGAGTCACCGCAGTTACGAGGGGCGGGCTGTAACGTGGCGGCCCCACGCCCGTGCCCCCACGGTTCTATGTACCGGCTCGGCCAACCGCCAAGCTTGGGGCGAACGGATTGGCACTGGAATTCCCCTCGGTGAACTGTTTTGCTCTAATATTCGTCCACTAAATTACTCGTATTACTATTAGGAGCGATTTGCACCGTAGATCCAGTTCGTAATAGCTACGTACTACTGCAATTCAGCGGGTCCCGCGCAAGGGACTTAGATGCAACAGGCATTACATTTTGGGGCCGTTCCAGGAAAGGAAAGGCAAACGCCCTTACATAAAATTAGCCAAAGCCCTTTCGTTAATAGGAAAATTTCCTAAAATCTTGAACCCACAGGGATTGTCGCACCCAAGGGTCGAGGGGACACTTGTTATGCTTCCCCACAGCGGAAGGGCGACACGACTTCCATCTACGCTAGCCGAGGAAATGTCCGACCTTGAAAGCCCACCGAGAGAAATCGTGGGGCATTTTGCCGAACCGCGGAGGACAAGATCGCATCGGGAGAGCGGCTCGTCTGTCGGTAGGAAGGGCCCGACCTCGGCTAGGGTACAGGACCTGGACTCTGGCGCAATCAGGGACCCCAAAAAACCCACTACCAAGTGGAAAATGGAGCTATTGATGTTGCTTCGACAGATGACTGAAGAGAGCCGAGCCAACTCCCAGAAGGAGAACAGCTCTAACCGACGGAGAATCGCGGCGACTGATGATGGAACCAACACGCGTGCCTTCCTCTGCTTGGTAGAACAGGAATTCCGAGAACTGCAGATACCAGAAGAGCAGTGGGGACTCGAATTAAGGAAGTACTTGACGGGCAAGGCCATGGCGCATTGGGAACTCATGCAACGCTCGGGAACAGAATTATCTGATTGGCAACTCGTGCGAGAGAAACTATGTGCGAGGTTCTGCACCTTGCCACGTGAGAGGATGCTGGAGCAGATAGCATGGAACACGTGCCGGGGTGGCCATAATGAGTACATTGCGCAGTTTGCCGAAATAATTGCACAAGGGGAGACCCTGCCGGCGGAGGACCAAGTACTGTGCTTCCTTACGAATATACCAATGGAGATATGCAACAAACTCAATCGAGAGGGCACCCGGATCTTCCAGCATTGGGAAGAGGCCGCCTCAGCGTTGAGTGACTGGGCTGCACCCTTTGTGGCCTGGCGTGCGAAGAGGCTGCGTTACGAACAGGGGTTCGCACACACGACGGTCAGGACCGGGCGGGTATACGAATACCCTACGCCGGGTCCCGACTGGAAAGGGGAGTATGACAGACGAAAGCGTATCGGCCCGATGTTACGAGTGTACAGGAAAGGGGCATTTGGGAAGGGACTGTCCCCTTCGCAACGGTGCGACCAAACGTAAGGGTGAAACCTGCTCTAAGTGCGGAGGAAGAGACCATTACGCACGGGATTGCTTAACGACCTGGAGCCGGGGAGACAGGAAGGACGGTGTTCGATACCAGCCCTGACGGACGGTAACGCGGGAGCGGACCGGTTAAACGGCCAGGCCTAGTCGTTCAGGGAGACGAACTAGCTAGGCCAGGGCAACCCAGAGGTGGCAATGGAGGCCCGGCTGCAACCGGGCCCAATGCCATCACAGTCTTCCCGAACTGGGGGCAGCGCGACACAAGGGAAGGCGAACGGAGCACGCTCGACACGGGAACTGGGCTGGACCGTCCGGCCGGGTCCAGGGCCGATGCCCTGTCGGGGACTGAAGGGGGACGAGTAGGGAACGGACAGAGAGAGGGAGGTTCCCACTTTCAGAGACGTGTGCTGCTGCTGAGTGGCGGGACGGTACGCGATAGCGCGGGCGAGTTCGACAGAATGCAAGGAACGGCTTCCTGCAGGACGGGGAAGACCGCGAATGAGCGCGCGGGAGGTCACGGGAATGCAGTAGACGGCGAATCGGCTAATGGAGGAGCACCGACGGACGGAAGCGAGCAGAGGCGTGAGGAACGGAGGGCATCAGCCGACGGAGAGGGCGGGAGGAAGGAGAACCCAGAGAGCCGTGGCGAGGAAGGGCCTACGTTGATACCCGGATGGTTATGGTGTCAAGGAGATGCTGCAGAACGCTCACAATAATACCAAGGTTCTCTCTGTAGTGTGGGCAAGACGACGGTATTGCAACTCGAACTAGTGGACCATAAGTGTGAAGGATTGCTAGATACAGGGGCGTCAAGGAGCTTTATCCGCCCGGCCATTGTGGAGCGATTGGGCTTGAGGGTACGCACCCTACCGGAGGCTTACTCCTTCACAGTAGCTGATGAAGAAGTCATACACATCGATAGGGAGGTGCTGCGGTTGTCGATACTCTGCGGAGGAGAGTGCTTCACCGGGGACTTCCTGGTAGGGCCTATACCGTATGCGGCCGGAGGAGCCGCCTATTTCTCTACCTTGGACCTGGAGGCGGGATTTCACCAAATTCGCATGGCGCGAGAGGATAGATGGAAAACGGCCTTCCGCTCGGTACAAAGTCTTTTCGAATATAACGTCATGCCCTTCGGCCTCAAGGGAGCACCTGCCAGATTCCCGGCAAACATTAACGCGCATCTCCAGCCATTACTGGGTCATGGCGTTATTGCCTGTCTAGACGACGTCCTCATCTACAGTTCGACCTTGGAAGCTCACGTCACACTCTTACAACACGTTCTCAGCATCTTACTGAAACACCAGTTCTACCCCCGGCTGTCAAAACGCAAGTTCGGACAACAGGAACTCATTTACTTGGGATATAGTATAGGAGCCTCTGGTATCAAGCCCGCAGCCAACAAGGTGGAAGCGATCCTTCTGTGGCCTGACGTTTTCACGAACGAAAAACAGGTTCGACAGTTTCTGGGTACTGTCAACTACTGTAGGATGTTTATGGGCCCCAGGTACGCAGACACCGCACGCCCGTTGGTGGAGTTAACTCGCAAGGACTGGCCCTCTGCCTGGGGACAGGAGCACACAGCCGCCGTGCGCCAACTGAAACGCCTCCTCGCTGAGTTCACAACCCTGCAAGTCCCTGATTCATCTAGACCCTACTTGTAGTGCGCAGGCACTACAAGGCCACAGGAATAGCCACGAGGGGACAATTCTGTCATTGACGTTTCGAATTAAGGATAGGAATGTAACCGCACCCAGATAATCGGATAGTATCGCTATACTGACCTAGAGTAGCTAGCTACCGGGAGTAACGGTGGCGTAACAGGGCCTGCGCCACGCCTACTAGGCGGGTGCCGACCGGGTGCTGCCTAGGGACTTAGGTCCTAAGCCGGGGCCGCCGACCGGCATGAGAGGCGGCACCGGCAGGCGGGTCGAAACTCAGACAGAACTTAGATTTTGGCAAATTATCTGGGGAGTTCCCTAAAAACTAGTGTATTTAAGGTTTATTACTCAGTATTCTCACCGAGAACCCCGTGTTCCCTGCCTGACTATTCGTGGCTACCCGGTGCTGCCTGACGTGTGGCACCCTTGGCATTACACTACTCCCTCTATACGGATGCCTCCGGCTACGCTATTGGTGCAGCGCTTGAGCGGGAAGGCAAAGCGGTGGGATTCCTTAGCCAGGTTATGAGCCCAGCCAAACAGAAGTATTCCACCTACGATCAGGAGCTCCTCGCGCTCATCTCAGCTCTTGACAAATGGCGCCACCTTCTCTGGGACGCTTAGGTCACTGCGTACACCGATCATCAGCCCCTGACGTACCTACAACCCACCAATACGCAGAAACCCTTACGAGGACGCACGGCGAGATGGTTGGATTTCCTGGCGGAGTTCCCCGACTTGACAATCACCTATCTACAGGGAGCGCACAACAAGGTAGCGGATGCGCTCTCCAGGCACCCACAGCACACGCCCCCGACTTCGATCTCTCCACCGGCCCTCACCTCCCTTGCCTTATCGCAGCCGCATGACCCGCCGCCTACTCCCCGATATTTCACCCGCTCTTCCACCAGGAATACGCCCAGTTACTTCCGCACAGTAGCAGGTCTGCACCCGCCCCGCCCGAGGAAGATGGTTGCGTCGTCTTCTCCCACAGATCGGCTGGCCTCGGCTCCAGTCACCTCCTGGGTAGTGTCGTCGGCAGCGCCGCTACCTTCAACCCTAGATAACCCTAGCGATCCCAAGGCACCCGTGGTCTTACCCGCCTCAACATCCTCCGGTCGGCCGACTCCACTCGCGGCAGAGGCTCTCGCCTCTGGGTAGTCATCTATGCAGGAATATCTGATGCCGCAACGCTGGGAAGACGCATATCTTCGTCGTTCCCACTTTCGCGAAATCGTCTCGGCTGCACCGCACCACGACGGGGAGGAGTTCTTCCACCAGTTGCAAGGCCGCCGCTACACCTTTGAGTTTTGTCGCCCTTACCAACACATCTGCATTCACGGCCTTTGGCGCATTCGTGCCCCTACATTTCCGGAATTCTTATCCCATCTTCTCTATCGACACCACGACCACGTTACCGCTGGACACCGCGGCGAAAAGAAGACGTTCTGTCCCTCAGCAAGTTGTATTATTGGCCGGGAATGAGGGCGTACACTGCTGCGTATCTCGAGTCTTGTGTGCAGTGCCGCGCGTCCAAGGCTCTGTCGCAAAAGCCGGCAGGTCTACTTCGACCGCTCCTCGTTCCTTCTCGCCGCTGGAGCCACGTTAGTCTTGATTTCATAACGGATCTTCCGCTCACCCCTCGTGGCCATGATTACATACTCGTTATCGTCGATTCTCTCAGTAAGATGGCACATTTTATTCCCACGAAGAAGTCGGTGTCCACCGCGGACACTATCGAACTCCTGGCGGATAGACTGATTTGATACCATGGTTTCCCGGGCGTCTTGATCTCTGACCGTGATCCCCGGTTTCAATCCCAGTTGTGGCAGCAGCTTTGTCATATATTTCAGATCAAACGCGCGATGTCTTCTTCCTATCATCCGCAATCCGACGGCCAGACCGAGCGCGTCAATCGTACGCTGGAGCAGATGCTCCGTACGTACATTCAGACGTGAGTGGGAGCGCCTGCTACCGGCGCTCGAGCTCGCCTATAACACCACCAGTCATTCCTCCACAGAACTTAGCCCCTTTGAAGTTATGATCGGACAGAACCCCCTCACAGCACCTGATCTGGATGTCATCGGTAATCTCGCGCCAACCCTAACCCCGCCCATGACGAAACTATTCCAACAGCTCTGCAACCGTGCGCAGAGCCACATCCTTAAGGCGAAGTGGCAGCAGAAACGCCGCGCCGACGCACACCGACGAGATGCGCAGCACAACCCAGGAGATCGGGTCTGGATAAGCAGCCGTAATCTTCGAGGGCTCAACCAGTGCTCCACGTTCGAGCCTAGGTTTCGTGGCCTCTTCCCTATCTTGAAAGGGATAGGCCAGGTTGCCTACCGTATCGAGCTCCCGCCGACGTACACGTGTCATCACGTTTTTCACGTCTCCCAGCTCGTCCCCGACCGCCCACGTGACCCTCAGATGAAGTCCAAAGAAGCAGCTGTTGGTTGGCTGCCGGTGACGGATCAAGACAGCAGCCCCGCAGATATTTACGAGGTCGACTATATTCTCAACCAACGCGGATCAGGCGAAGGTACACAATATCTCGTCAAATGGCGCGGTACCCCCGAAGATCGTGCGACTTCGGAGCCGGCCGCCAATCTTACCAACTGTCCTGCTCTCCCCCGTGTTTGGCGACGTCATCTCTGGCGCGCAAGGAAAGCTCAGCTGGGGCTCCAGGACGTCGCTCCCGGCTCTGATGTCACCGTCTCAGCATCGGCATCATCGCCGACGCTTCTCTCGACGGGGGGGGAAGGAGTGGAGCGGCACCCTCCGGCAGCCGCACCACTCATACCAGAAGACAGCTCGCATCCAGCACCGATGAAGTGCGAGCCAGCAAGACACACATCGCCAGGGAACTCTTCGGACTCAGAAGGGAAAAGCCTGGATCTCGGGAAGCGTGAAATCCGAGAAGCAGGAGACGAAGGAGTGGGATCTGTGGACAGGGAGGTTAGTGCGGGGAAAGAAAAACTAAATCTAGCAGGTAAAGGGAAAAGAAAGGGAACGGGAAAGACAGGGCGAGGAAATTTCAAGGTTAACCAGGAAAGTATTAGCCGAAGGGGGAATGTAATGCCGGCAGATGCAACGCGTCTAGCAGAGCAAGGGTGGCAGGGATGGGCAGGCTGGAACGTTGAGTTCCCGCGGCGGCTACGGTGCTGAATTCCTTAATTACGCTTAGTTCGAGGGAACTTCCCCAGGAAATTCACGAAATTCCAAGTTCTGTCTGGGTTTTCCGTCCCTCGCCCGGTGGCCGTTGTCCGCGCCCGGTTGGCGGCCCGGGCTTAGAACCCCAGTCCCTAGGCAGCACCCTGTAGGCACCCGCCTGGCTGGTGTAGCGCGGGCCCGGCCTAGCAGCCGTTTCCCGCTATAGCTAGCTACTCGTGTGTCTCTTTACTGCGCTAATTCTTGATTATCCGGCTACTATTAGGCTCTCTCCATAATTCACTGGTTATCTATCTCGCTATCGTTCTATCCAGCTTCCCTCATGGCCTCGTAGTGCCAATGCACTACAGGGAAGTTCTAGTGTATTGGCACTACAATGCACCGCTGTAGACACCTAGTGGACAAAAAGAGACTGAAGAGACTAAAATAAAGAGTAGTAATGTTCAAAAATTTAAAGTTTAATATACCAAATCGTAGAGGTGAGGTAGTTAGTTGAGGATAGGCGACACCCTCGCTAGAGGCAGAGTCACCGCAGTTACACGGGTGGGCCGTAACGTGGCGGCCCCACTCCCGTGCCCCCACGGTTCTAGGAACTGGCTCGGCCGGCCGCCAAGCTTGGGGCGAACGGATTGGCACGGGAATTCCCCTCGGTGAACTATTTTGCTCTAATATTTGTCCACGGAACCACTCGTATTATTATTAGGAACGATTAGCACCGTAGATCCAGTACGTATTCGCCCTGTACTACGGCATTCAAGCAGGTCCCGCGCAAGGGGCTTAGATGCAACAGGCATTACACTGTAATGCCGGTGGGTGCCAAGCGTCCGGCAGTACTATACGACCCCGGACAGACGGACAGGGAACGCTAGGTTCCCGTGGAGGTTACGGTGTAGAAATCCTTTAATACGTTAGTTTTGAGGGAACTTCCCCGAAAATTCACCAAAATCTTAAGTTCTGTCTCTCTTTCAGACTCGCGCCCGGTGCCGCCTCTCGCGCCCGGTCGGCGGCCCCGGCTTAGGACCTCAGTCCGTAGGCAGCACCCTGTCGGCACCCGCCTAGCTGGCGCGGCGCGGGCCCTGCCACGCATTCGCTTCCGTCGGTAGCTAGCTACTCTAATGTCTCTTAAGCGTTACTGACCGATTACCTAGCTACGGCTAAGCTCTCGTCTGTTACTCGAGATATCTATGACAGTATTGTTCCCAACGGCTACTCTCGTGGCCTTGTAGTGCCGGCGCACTACATACACCCTCCCCTTGCAGGCTTAAGTGCTTGCCTGCTACGGAAATGCTGTGCCTGCTTATCCTGCTTATCCACTGGAAAGCTTAAAGGTCTATAAAATACATACATAATCTCACGTACCCTTAAAAAGTGTATGAAGTGGGGAAGGTATCCAGGTGGGTTAGCTAACAGCTCCAGGATCCCGTGTGGGGTGCAGGACTGACCAGTGGCTGCTGCAGAAGACAGGAGTGTGCAGGCAATGCTTCACCGCAACTACAGCCGTCATCGGTTATATATTGTGCCGCTTTTGCATCATGTTTGTTTCTGTTACTTTTCAACAGGAGGTCCTCATTGTTCA
>CAJFCZ010000173.1:0-22268 GCA_904066245.1 Eimeria sp. OTU-Y
GCAGCAGCAGCAGCAGCAGGTGCAGCAGCAGCAGCAGCAGGTGCAGCAGCAGCAGCAGCAGGTGCAGCAGCAGCAGCAGCAGGTGCAGCAGCAGCAGCAGCAGGTGCAGCAGCAGCAGCAGCAGGTGTAGCAGCAGCAGCAGCAGTTGCAGCAGCTGCTGCTGTAGCTGCTGCTGCTGTAGGTGATGCTGCAGTCGAGCAGCTGCAGCTGCAACAGCTGCAGCAACAACATTGGCCACTGCCGCAGCAGCAACAGCAGCAGCTTCAGAAAGAGCAGCAGCAAATTATACTGCTCCTTCAATAGTGCAAACTTTCGTGATGTTGCTGCTGCAGCAGCACCAGCTGCAGCAGCTGCAGCTGCAGCAGCAGCAAAAACTAAAGCAGCAAAGCTGCAGCAGCAGTATTATTATGTGTTTACCTGCGCAGTCAAAGGCTCAGGGCGAGAGAACAGCTGCGCTCGCTTGCGGTCAACCAGCTGCTCTGCGCTGCTGCTGCTGCTGCTGCTGCTGCTGCTGACATTGCTGCTGCTGCTGCTGAGGCTGCTGCTGATGCTGCTGCTACCATTGTTGCTGCTGCTACGGACACTGCTGCTGCTGCTGCTACCACTGCTGCTGTTGCTGCTGCAACTGTTGTTGCTGCTGCTGCCACTGCTTCTGCTGCTGCTGCAGTCGTCACTGCTGCTGTTTCTGAGGTCGCCAGAGCGGCTGGTGGTCGTGCTGTCGTCAGAAGCAGCATCAGGTGCTGCTGCTGCTGCTGCTGCTTGTGCTGCTGCCTGATTATCGGAGGCTAGCGGTTTCGCTTCTGTCCGAGCTGCTGCTGCTTCAGCAGCAGCTGCTGCTGCTGCAGGAGCGTTCGCTGTTCCGTTAGCAGCCGTTGCTGATTGCAGCAGAGGCGGCAGCTGGGGCTCGTAGGTATAAGCAGCAAGAAGAGAGTTCGGGTGCATCAGCTGACTGTGCTGCAGCAGCTGCATGCGTTCTTCCAGCAGCAGCTCCTTGATCTGCTGCTGCTGCCAGCGGAGGTCCTTGTTCCACAGCCACCGGCGACCCCAGCGTAGGTCGGACTGCTGCTGCTGCTGCTGCTGCTGCAGCTGCTGCTCTGCATGCTGCGTCTGTATGCATGTGTTGAAGTGAGGTTTACGGGGGCGCAGAGGTGAAAAGAAGTCGGCGGTGTATTGACTGCCAAGGAAGGCATCATGCACCCGCTGCACCTGAGGGGTTGGGTTGTTTCCTTCTGCAGTCATTTTCTCTCAGTTTCCTTCAGTGTTCTCTGTCTTATTATATCTTTTGCCTTTGAAACTAAGAAAATAAGTAATATAATCCCTTAACAAACACAAAATCGGGGCTGCTTTCGGCCTGTGCGGATGCATGCAGCAGGCATCACCGTCAGCCCAACCTTGTCCCAGGCATCAGACTGGGGAGAAACTGAAAAGAACAGAAACTAATTGATAGTTTATTGTTGTATATTTCAGTTATTTAATTCGAATAAAAGCAATAAAACAAGAATTCCAGCCCTGCTTCCGACTGACTGCTCAGCCGGCTTCCCCCCTCTCGTCCGTGCGTGACCGCTGGCCGACGGGTGTCGTATTACTACCGTCCACCCGCTTTCCGGGTGAAGTTATTCGGAGTTTTTATATCTGTTGTAATCTATTTAATGTAATTAAATACAATAAAAGAGTAGTAAACTTGTGTTATTTAGTCAGCAGGTAGTCCGTGATCAGGAGAGATACCGGCCTCATCGAAATCCAATCTTGCAAAGCGCAAGGTGACCCCACATAGTATTCTACGGAATCGGAAAGGTATAAACTGTACAACGCTACTGTAAATAGGATAAAAGAGGTAATATTAATGTATTTAGGGAGAAAACTGCATTTGGGGGCAACTGCAGCAGGGGGGCGTCGCAGTAGTGAACACAGGGAGCTTTGAAAGATATGGAGCGGTGTCTAGCAGAATTCCCTAGCCAGCCTTAGGTCACAGAGGCACGGGAGGAAAGCTGAATTGAATTGCTTTTGGCAAGAACAGCTGAATAACAAGGAAAACACTCCTTAAGTAGGACAAATTCCTCAACGGGCAAGGCCAGCGACGCCCGCGACGCGCTAGGGAGCAGCTGGCGGAGAGCAAAGGCTGGCTGCAACAAGTGGAGGAGGGCGTTTACAGTGAAAATATGAAAATAATGAAGTTGCTAGGTCAGTGGGTAAACACAGACGGCCCCCTGCCGTTTACTGAATACTATGAAGGAATTCGCGGTGCAGGCTACAGTCCGCGTGCAACTCCATATATCAGCAGCAGAGAGAAGAAATATGCAACGCATAGTTAACGCCTAGGAAGTTTGTTGACTAACTGCATAGAGGAATGTGGGATTTCTTGTGCTTCTGGAGATTATGTAGTGTTGAGAATTAAGTTGTCCAGGGACATAACACTGGAGTACACATAGTGAAACTACGGTCAAATTGAAAGGTGAGGGCCCCTACCCTCGATAGCCTGCTGCGTACATCATTCTACTACATTGTGCGGGAGTCTGCCTGAAGCTGATACTCTATTGTTACTGCTTGCACGCTGCCTCCTGAGGGCCACTAAGGTGGTGTTTAGCAGTTCTCTACAGTGTTTGTGCTTGCAGCAAAGATGATTAGCAGTCTCAGCACGTGGGGTGGCCGTGCAGCACTTGTTGGGGCAAGCAGTCCCGCTGCAACTCGTGATGGAGCCTGTTGGCTCCTCCCCCACCACCAGCACCAGGCATATCTGCCCTCAGTACAACTACGGGAGTTGAAGATGCTGTATTAGAAATGTTTTCGTAGTTTTCCGAGTTGCGACGGTCTTAAGCCAGGACCGAGGACCCTCGAGACGGTGTGAGCTTACAACACCTCATTATCGTCTAGCCAAGCTGTTCGCCCGTAGCGGAGGCTCTTGCCGCGCGGAATGTACGTTGCACAAAAAAGCAGTTGCTGCTATTGCTGCAGCTTGAGGTGCTACTGCTGCATTTCCTGCTATGATGTACTGCTGATGCAGCCGAGCTCCACAAAACTTCCTCCAACAGCATGCCGCCTCACAAGTTCTGGAGCCTCCTGTAGCACATCAAGAGCATCTACAATCTCATTAGGGTTCTCAAGTGTCGCATTATCATTGTAGTATAGCTATTGAATTATTGTCGTTTTGTCGATGCGTTCTGTTTATGAGAAAGTGATTGCTAGTCTTCCAGACTGCGCTGAGTGCCGAAATGTGCCGTCAACTGCCAGCCTAGCGTCTCTGCAGTTATCCTGGCTAGAGCCATACTACCTCTTTCTCACTCCACATTATTGTTTACGGTTGCATTCGTATTTTAAACGTGTTTTAGATACTCTCCTCTACGGCCCGGTGGCCAGAGCAGGTCACAGGAGTAGCAGAAACTTCATCTGCGATCTACAACACTAGAGCAACTATAGCTACCAGAGAACTCTTCGCCATTGTGCAGCCAGCCATTGCTGTCTCGTCCGTTCCCCAAGATTTTAAATTAGCACCGGAGGCGCCTCTGCCTTTGTAGCGGTTTTTGCATAAGCATTCATAACAATTATTTCGCGGCTTTGGCCCTGCCATCCGCCACTTGGTTGTGTCTTAACACAATCAGGGGATAACAACAGCAAACCGCACAGTCTCTCCCCGATGGTTTCCTGGTAATGATCCAAACTCAGCGCCTACGGCTTACGGCATGTTGCTGCTGCTGCAACTGATGCTGTTCTTCGTGTTTCAGAGTAGAATGAGCACGCAGCACTCATTTTCATTCTTTTCTGCAGCTGTCGAGAGAACGGAACAGTAAATACTCAATTTGCATCTAAAACGGTGCGTTTTACGGCTGTTGCCAATGCTTTGATGCATGTAAGGAGATGCCGAAGCTAGCTGAATAAATGTGATTATAGAATTATCCTCTGGCTCATTTTTAAACGGGCTAGGGCTGCGTACCTGTTTTTGTAGTGACATTACACCCGGCGAAGTGTTTGTTGATTATTGCCGGGGCAACTGACTCTAAATTGCACTACAATCTTTTCTTTGCTGCTTCTGGCTGTGGTACACCTCATTATACTTGAAGTGTGGTGGCTTGCATTTGGACCCCTCCTCGGCGATTTCTGTTGGCGTTATTATTTCCCGCCCGCCGATTAGCTCTCTGTTTCGGCGATCCTTCCTAAAGATTAAACTTAAAAAGTTTACGACTTGTTGATAATGCAGAGTTTCTGTTACCTGTGCAAATGCGGCTTGCAGGTGCACCTGCAGCTGGTGTGGCCTTGGTTGTTGCAGTCGCTGTTGCAACGGTGGACGCTGGCGATACTTATGCTGCTGTTGCTGTTGTTGCTGTTCCTGCGACTGCTGCTGTTTCCTTCCTCCCCGGGGCCTCGCTAGTCGTTGATGGCTTTGAGGGCTGCTTTGGGCCAGCCCTGATTTCGGGGTGTTGAAAGGGGCTCGTGGAGTTGTCACCGTTTGATGCACCTTTCGATCCTTCTCCAGGTGACTGTTGTTATTTTCTTGAGGTTCGTACGAGTGGCAGTTGTGGGTATCGGAGGAAGCTGTACTAGACGCCGAGAAGAAACGCTTGCATGTGTCCCAATCACTACTGAGGCCTGACGGGACCTGACAGACCAGGTGCCCCTGCTGATGTTGCTTCTGCACTTCATAGGCTGACGACTCTTTAGGCGGATCAATGGGGAGACCTGGGAAGGAATGAACCGAACAATGCGGCCAAAGACTGGATGCAGGGAGAGGCCACATTCCTGGTGCTTTTATATTTGGATGTTGTTGCTCCTGTTGGCAATCTCGGTGAATTGCTGCCGTGTTGTTGTTAAGGTAATCTCTTCCTATTTCTCCTGCGCCGCAACACCAATCTGCCTCTTTTGGGATTGAAAGTTTAGCATATGCATTCCACGGCTGTCCTTGTGGCTGGTAGTTGCAGCTGCCAAACATGGCTGTCATTGACTGGTCGTGTGGCGTTGTAAAGGTAGGTTCGTCTTCTTTCCATTGCAACTGTACAAAGTCCTTCTGGACTGCTGAGGTAAATACATCGCTGTGCAGTGTTGCCGGGTTTCCGTCGAACCCTATTAACGGCCACAATTTGCTGGGAAGGAGATCTGCAATCTGCAAGTCCGGTTGAAACCCATCATCCTCCGCTACCCCTTTCAACTTCTCCTGGGCCGGAAGAGGGAAAAGCATAGGCCAGCCCCATTCGCCACTGCAGCCTATTTCCTTCCACGGCTGCTCCTTAGTGTATGGCTGTGGAGTTGGGAGGAGGCTAATAGGCAACGGCGGGAAAGGCTGATGTTTCTTCCCGGGCGGTTGGGCGCACCTTGCGACGCTGTCAGGCAAGAGGGGCGGTGGAATGCCTGGCCCCTGGCTACATTTTTCTGTTCTCCCATGTCCTACTGGTTGCTGAGGCGAGTAATAGCTTTTATTGGCAACTCCAGTCTCGTCGGGGGGATGTTGGAACATCTGCTGCTCAGCGTACGCAGCCTCACGTTGCTGCTGAAACAACCGTTTCTTGCTTTGCGCGCTGCACGCAACATTGGAGTTGGTTAGGGTTAGCTGCTTCTGCTGCCCCTCAACTTTGTTGTCTCCGCGCACTGAAAAGACGGTAGGATGCAGCAATAGCTCCTCAAGGCGTGTCTGAGGAGGGTGAATTTCTGGGGAAAAGCGCCGAATCAGATGCATCTGTTGAGATGGCTGTACCTCTTTTGTAGCAGATGGAATGGTGATGCAGCTAGCGCCTTGAGTGCCGTTCTTCTGGGGCTTATCAAAGAAGGCGAGAAGGCCCTTACAACAGAGCTTTGCTGCCTTTTCCGCATAATATTCAACAGGCAATTGCTGCTGTTCAATCAGCCGCCGGAGTTGCTGTAGCTGATGCGGTGTCAAATCTTGCAGATGACCGGGACGTAGCGGGTGGCATTTATCTGATGTTTGGGCGGCGGCAGCTGCAAGTAAGAGTTCAACCACTTTGATGCAGTAACGTATCTCTCCACGTATAAACATCTTTTTCCTCTTCATGGCCAGCCGAAATGCACGTAGCAGCTTGGAATATTTGGCGCTCTTTGTGCGATAATTCTGCATCTCCTCCTCGTAGATAGGCATAACTCTGGTGTTTTCATTTTCAACACTTCCATCCACTAGCTCTCCAACGTGTAGCCCTTGTCTGCTCCAGGCAGCAAAGCTGCTGAAGGGGTTTGGGAGGCCCGGAATTTGAGTGCTTTCTATGAACTCCTTTGTTCGTCTTTTTTTCTCCAGAACACCCAAAATGAAGGCCACCGCAAGCGTCAAGTTGCCCACATCCGTCCCGTCCGGATGGCAACGAAACGTCGCTAGCAACTCATCGCCCCTCACTCCGTCAGCGGTGCTGCTTGACAATGTTATGTTGGTTGACAGAAAGTCTAGTGATTTCTCGTCCAGAGGCTGCAGATGCTGTAGTGGATGCAGTAGCTGAAGTTGCTGTAGCGAGTTCAGCAGTTGCAGGGGTTGTAGGTGTGGTTGCTGTTGCGGCAACTGCTGGTATTGCTGCTGCGGCGGCTGCAGCTGAAACAGCGGCTGCAGGCGTTGCTGTGGCGGCGGCTGCAGGTGTTGCAGCCACTGCAGATGTTGCCGCAGCTGCAGGCGTTGCAGCAGCTGCGGGTGTTGCAGCGCTTGAGCGGGGTGCAGGGGAGGCAGGTAATGCTGGTGAGACGGCTGCACCTGTTGCGGGTGCTGCAGCCGTTGCAACTGTTGCAGCGGGTGCACCTGTTGCAGCTGTTGCTGTTGCTGCAACGGGTGTAGCGGGTGCAGCGGGTCCAGCTGCTGTAGTGGCTGCACCTCTTGCAACGGTTTCCGCTGTCGCGGCGGCTGAGCCTGTGCCTCCTGCTGTTGCTGGCCAGTTAGCTGCGGCTGTGCCTGAGGTTTCTTTGTGGCATCTTCAGGAGCAGCAGGAAGCTTTTTGTGGTGATTGTCTTGCGGTCGCTTCAATCCCCATCTAAATGTGCAAGGTTTTGGCTTTGCTTTCTCCAGTTTCAGTGCTGCATTTTCTTCATCTGACGCCTCCGTTGGTATATTCTCCGGAACGTCAACGATTTGTGAACCTCGTTCTTGTTGGACACTCAGATTGTCTTGATTCGTTTCTGTGGGGTTGCTTTCAGCTATCTGGATTGCTTCTGTTTTGCGCGGTGGTGCTTGAGGAACAAATGCCGACAAAGATGGCCAAAGAGCGTCCCAGTGCTCGGTGGAAGGGGCGTTGGCGGGAACCGTCGGGGGTGGCTTTGGCTTTTCCTTCGGCTGCTGCTTGGGCTGCTGCTTGGGCTGCTGTCTTGCCTGCTGCTTTGGCTGCTGTCTGATCTTCGATGCGGGGGACAAGGCGCACTTGGGCTGGGGGAGTGCCCTCCCCTTCCCGGCTGCTATGGATGTTTTTGTAGATGCTCTCGCCGAAGCCTTTTCTGTTGCCTTTGGTTGTGCCTTGCCTCTCCTCACAACAGTTGTCCAGGGCGTTTGAGTGTCTTCTTCGTCCATCTTGGCGGCTACTGAGCTTTTCCCAGCCTTAGGGAACGCAGAGCAAGATGGCTGGAAATCAAACGGCGGAGGTGTTAATGACCACCGGGGGAACAGAAACAAAATGTCCACTGGCAATTCAGGTGGCCGCAGATGACAACCTTTCGGCTTTCCCGAGGAGCTGCAGAGCTTGAGACTGAAATGCTGCGGTGCTTCGACA
The DNA here is from genome assembly GCA_904066245.1 of Eimeria sp. OTU-Y. Lineage (NCBI taxonomy): Eukaryota > Apicomplexa > Conoidasida > Eucoccidiorida > Eimeriidae > Eimeria > Eimeria sp. OTU-Y. The sequence goes on from CAJFCZ010000173.1 coordinate 7,677, forward strand.
TTCGGCAAAGGGATTCTCGCCTTTTTATGGGTGACCGGGTTGAAAATGCTGTATCTCAGTCGAAGTCATTGAAGAAATGAGAAGAATGAGCGAGAATGCTCCGCGTTAGCTTTCCACTGGAGTTCGGTCGATAGTGAGAGCGGAAATTGTTTCGGCCGACGCTCAATAATCAACAGGGAAACTTGACTTGTTTGCTTCGTCCCCGCTAAAAAAGGACTTGAAATGCGATCAAACGGGTTTGCTACTTTTCTACAAGACTTATGAACCGGGCGGTGTGCATGATTCGATAGAGCTGGAATAGAAAGAAGTGAAGTGCAGCTTTGAGCGATCACATCCAGAATCCCGGTAGCAGCCAGTACACTCGGCGAAACCCCGAAATTTCAAAGGATCCTTTTTCTTGTTTTATCAACTTTACAAGAACCGTTGAAATTGGAAACCTTTTATTTTGTGTGGTAGAAGTGTCACGCGTTGGAAAATTCGTATGGATCGCCGATACGGCCAAACGTGAATTTCCGCAAGCAGGTCACTCACGAGCTGACCTGGTACAACTGTCGAGAGGTTGTCCTGCAGTAAACACTCAAAATAGTTTGAAAAGCAAATTAAATGTCTATGAACCATCAACTACGGAAATCTCCTCGGAATATCATTTTCGGCCTTTCGCACGTTTCACTCGTTCCGATGGCGAGCAATGGGACGTGACCGTCGGCTCACATTTTCCCAAAGGGTCTTCGACTGGCTCTCACCGAATCAGAAAGTTATGAACCCTGTTTGTTGTTATTATTATAATTGGATTGTTCACAAATTTGAGCTTTTAGCCGGATAAGGTGCCTCGAATCGGAGGCTTTTCGTTCTTCGATGCATCCTTCCAAGGTGTCCTTCACTGATGCCCGCATGTGTAATGCCGAACCCCACAAATAAAAAGCTCGGCAGATTCAATCCAAGCTCAGCTACAATAAGTTTTTCTTTATCATTTCAGCTATATTGATGCGTATGTTACCATTGCCGCCTTGGAAGACCAGCATGGTCTGTTAGCCAACGGCCTGAGCGTCGAGTTTGAGCGCTCCGGTTTCCCTCCTAGGGAATACCACTTTATCTTTTATATACACGTTTTCTAACCACAAATGCCGGATACCAAGCAAAATCTAAATAAAATTTTCGCCAGTTCTATCTTTTCGTAATGGTTGAGAATGAAGGAAGCACCGCAGCAGAGCCGTTCGTGTGTCCCCCACTACAAATCCTGAAAGCAGGCCAGTGTAACAGAAAGTGGTTCTTATTGTGCTACTGTCGAAATTGTGGCCCGTCTAGCTGTTGTAAACCAATACTCGTTGGGACGCGCACCTTACCGCCGTGCCCCGATGCATTCATTGAATGCCATATGGTTGGACGCATGGGTGAGATCCATCTATGCTACACCTGGTTACCCCTTGTCCACCACTTTATCCTATTATACCCCGTGACTTCTCTGATATCAGCACATTACTGTAAAGGGAGGCGTGCATCCGTAAAGTCCATAAGCTTTGCAAATAACCTGCATTCGCACAACCTGCAACACGGAGAAACGTTGGTGCGACTTGAAGGGGCAAACGTTGCCCCAACTGGCCAGCTGATGCACAAATATATATAATAATGTAATATCCATAACAGTGGATTTTATATATGCTGCAGTATGGACCAAAGCGTACCACCTCTACTTCAGGAGAAATGCTATTCCTATAGATGTGTTTGTCAATTGTGCGCCTACGCCATCACAAACTTTAAATCCTGGCTCTGCGGAGTTAAATCCCGAAACCTCTCAACTCTTTGAAGATTGGCATAAATATTATTTTCTAAAGCTCTCGACGAACACTGTGGTTGTCTTTTGCATGCAACTGTGTAATTCGCATGTACCAGGAAGGCCCTGGAAGAGGCCGCCGTAGCAAGTAAAGAGGGCACCGCAGGAAGTAGTACTCGGCCGAGAAGTGATTGCAGCAGATGCAGCTGATGCATCCGCAACCGTATCGGTATCAACGGCAAAACTAGGTCTAAAACAATGCAGCGGTGACAGCGACAGCAGCATAGCGACAGCAGGTAGCAAGCGGGCGCCGTAGTTTGACACCAAAACTACGGACAAAGTCCACTTTACAAAATTACACAGGAATAGCCTTAAACCCCGTACAGGGGATTTCAAGCCGAACCCCAACGTGAGCGACTGGGTGCTTGAAGACATAATGAGAACAAGGAGATATGCAGTATTAGAAAAATAAAACATAGGCAACATATGCCCGGTTAGAATCTTAATGAACAACGGTAAAACTCTTTTTCTCGTCTTCCTCTGACCTTCCGCTGCTGTGCTGCTGCAACTGCGGCAGCTGGTGGTGCACTGCTGCTGCTCCTGTTGCTGTCGGTTCCCATGAAAACCTGTGGGGGATTCGATTGAAATGGCAAACGCTATACGACCTTCTACAGGGAACTGGGAGCAGCAAGCAAAGGCAACAGGGAGAAGCACCAAGGCAAGAGGCACCGACATTCACTCACATGAGGCACCTTGCAGGGGAAAGCAAGGTAAGTAATGCCATTACTACTTTCACAAATATAAACAAAGTAATACCATTACCGCTTTCACAAGTATAAACAAAGTGCTTGTCGGAAACCACCCCGTTCGTTGCCTTTACCGCCCGCATTCCACCGTGCAAATACGTCCAGAAGCTCGAAGCCGGAAGCAGCGGCCGGCGCCGCACCAGAAAGAGTAGAGGCGAAGCAGCTTAAAACAAATTTCATCTACTACAAATGAATCGTTTGTTCTCCATGCTGTCTGTTAGCATTCGGAAAGCTTTCCTGTGTGCCTTGTCCGTGAAGGGAAACGTCACAGTAGCCGTTCCCTGCTTTGATGTGCAGTAACACGTGCCAGAGTGCGCCTTGCGTGCTGGGAACAGTAACGAGGTCTGCTGCTGCTTTTGCTGTCGGGTAGCCATCTCCAACTGCTACTGCAGTACCCGCTACCTCGAACATGGGGACGTCGTTGTCGGCGTTACCTATGGCTAGGACGTCCTCAGGCGACAAGCCCAAGACGGTGTACAGCAGCCGCAGGGCCTCCCCCTTGTCCAGCCCGGGTTGCAGAACTTCAAAGGCCCCCGGGTGGCTCTGTGCAAAGCCAATCGAGTCCCTCAACTCCGCCTCCAGTCTGTGGCGTACCCTCGCCACGGCCTCTGGCTCTCCTTCAACGTGGACTTTATGCACGCGCGAATGAAGCGCTGAGGGGGCACTTACGTCACGGTACCAAATCAGACGCCCTTCAGTGACCCCCACAGTACTATGCAGGAGCCCTTCTTCCTCGATAACACTCAGAGCGTGCTTTAGAGTGTCATTATCTATGGGGCTGTCTCGCAGGACCTCTCCCTCGGGCCCCACGACATGTGCCCCATTCAGATAGATCCCAGGGCTTCCTGAGAAACCCATTTCCTTCATGTTGTCTTCGCCGAGCAGCTCTATGACGCTGGTGCGGGGGCGACCAGTGGCCACTGCCACTTGAATACCCAGCGAGTGCGCCAAGCGGAAGGCCTCCACGTTATCCGGGGGCAGGACCCCATCTTTGCCTACTAACGTACCATCAATGTCAGTTATAATGAAGCGTACGCGTCTTGGAAGTGGAGAAGAAGCTCTGGGTAGGGGTAAACCCTGCGCATGTGGCGGTGGCGGTGGGCGCAGTACGGACTCTTCAGCGGTGGCGGGCGACAAGACAATCGCCGCAGCCACGAGGAGGAAACTCAACAAAGCCATTGCTTTCATTAGAAAACCACGTTCCATTATAGTTTAAACTATGCAAGCCGGTTGTATAGACAAGTAACGCGAAACTTCCACACACAGAGGGGCCCGGTCGCGCCAGCATAGCGGCACGTTTGTTGAGTATAAGTCGCACATTTAGATCCAGCTCAAAAAAATCATGGAATTTAAAACAAGTTTGCAAAATTGAACTTAATTAGCGCAATTAATTGAATTCATGCTGGACAACTGCACGCGAGTACGGCCATTCAGAACCTGCATGTGTGGACCAACTTACTACTCGACGGCTGGCGGGAGGTCCCGCTCTAGAGTGCATAGTGATCATGCATATAGCACCTCATTTCTGGTATACGCTTGCTCATATGCATGATGCACCTATGTACTAGACTTATACTGTATGTTTGTTCATATACACTATGCGCGTATGCGCTTCGCTTCCACTGCTGTGTAGCCTATGCGGCGGGGGCTGGATGGGAGGCCAGTTGCATTCTGTGGACGTTTAGGGTTTAGGACCCCCCGTCTCAGGTATTTTGAGTCCATTGCAGCTCAAGAAGACCCTTGAATGAGGTCAAGGACCCGGCTTTCAACTGGTATCACCGCATTGTCGGGGCGGGTGCAAGCAACGAACACCTCCCAACAGCAGGGCGGCCTGCTGCATATTAGTGGTTATTAACAAACATGCTTCGAAATATATATATACTGAACATATGCATAATATTTTGAAGGCTGTCACAGAAATAATCAAAATTCCAGTCGTCCTTCCCTCTGCTCAATGGAGGTTGATCACGATCTGCCCTGAGGTGTAGGGGTGCCCAACTACAGCAAGCAGGCGAAGTGCTACGAAAAGGGAAGGTTCAATAGGCAACTTGTGAGTTTGGGCACAATCCAGTGTTGGCGAAGAAAAAAGGAGGAAGGTGGCGCACGAGCAACGATTTCAACCCCCATACAAAAGTAAGCTGAAACAAAAGTTTTCCATGATCAAAATAGACAAACATCGAGATCAGTTGCAATAAGCAGCAGTATACTCATCTTCTGGCCACGCTGAAGCGTTTTTGCAGAGCCCAATCACTCTGATGACCGGCACAAGTCTGCCTCCCAGATGCGCCCCTGCAAATTAGAGTATACGTGCATTCCTCTTGCGCTCGTGAATACATTTGCCAAACTCCAACGGCAAGTCAATCATTATTTCCTGGGACGAACTAACGGAGAATTGATGCTTATATGCATGGATCATTTGTTTGTTTTCACCCGGAATATGTGGATGCACCTGCAGCGCCTGCGGCGTGGTTTGCAACTGTTTCTCGACAGGCAGTGATTTGTGAAGACAGAGAAGCGCTCATTTTACACACAAGCGATCAACAACGACCACCTGCCTAGGATATCTTGTCCATGAAGCAGGAGTGGAATTAGACGCGGGACAAGCTATTTGTACGTGTCCACCACCACTGCCACTCATAAACTCTACATGCCTACTAAGGGGAGATTGGAGCCCTACGGATCTCAGGGCCCTCGGGAATTGGACCGCACCCTCACTAGTTGGTGCACCGAAAGAGTAGCCCAGCTCCGCGACTGGCACACCCAACGACAACACAAGCGCAAGCATTAACCACTCATGAGTTTACGTTAAGGTCCCGAGCCTCCTACCACGATTGCGGAAGCAAGGGTTGTGAACTTTCACTACAATCACGGCAGCAGCGCTAACCTAGCCGTTTGCCTGGCTCGTTGGGCTCTTAAGACGCCCTCTACCGTGCAGGGATGTGTCGGTTATCACTTATTGAGTGCGTACTCAATATGCCCCTGGGTTTGGATTTGGAACCCTAATCCCCTGACAGTGCAACAACGTGTTACGACGCATGCTAGACTGTGCCGTCTTCCGAGCCCCAGCCTCTTGGGCCGTCGTGAAGGGACCTGAGGGGACAGCAGAACTTTTTTTCTTCGAAAAAAAGGAACAGAGAACTATGTTGAAGCTTTTGTTCCTTGTATTTTACTGATTATGAATGTATCTTGAGAATTTTCAGGTTAAAGAAGCATTGTCAGCCTCAGTAATAGTCTGTTTGTGGCAGGGAGGCAAGGGCTGCTCGCGTGTGCGCTTGCAGTGGGGAGCACGGGTGTCGCCCAGCAGACGAGTGTCATTCGTTCATCGCTACTAGTCAGTCATGTTTAAGAAAGTATTAGTAGTGTCCTTGCCTCTATATTTTCTAATGCAAGGCCTGGACTGAAGAGGGACAAAGCCTCACGTCTTTCAATTTGACGCTTGCTTTAGAATATGTCAAGGGATAATACCACCTTCTCAAGCTATTACTTTGTTAATAAGAGACTGGCTAGTAGTCAGTACCGAATGATACTCTTCTGTATGGCACCACCGTAGGTCCAGTCTGCAAGCATACCGGCGAGCCCTGCCTCGATTAGGTTATCACTGAGGCTCAGAAGGCCAAAGATATATTCATATTCAGTAAAATCAAGCAGAACATAAGCTTCAGCATAGTTTTCTGTCCTTTTTCCAAGGAAAGTGATGTTCTATTGCCCTCACTCGTCCCGGCGCAGCGGGCGAAGGGGCTGGGGCTGGGAAGAAGGGATGGTCTAACATGTGTGGCAACATCCTGTCGCGCTGTCACGATGCTCTCAATTGAAGTCAGAACACTACAGACCGTTTTAGTATTTATTAACTAAGGAACTTACTGACTCCTTAGTCAATATGTGGTAGCTAACATTTACATCCGTACATGTTAAGACAGCTCTCAAGGGCGCAACGAGCAGGGTAACCGCTAGATTGGCACTGTTGCCCGCATTGTAGTAAAAGGTCACTATACTATCCTTGTGTACCCGCACGGATGTTCAGGAGTGTCTCGACCTCCCCCCTCACTACGGCAATTTCATTCCTGGACTCCTACGCATCAGCGATTCTCTCATGGGTTTACGTAAGAACGGCAAACAGCTTATATGGACGGAGAGCGAAGACAAATGCACCGGAAGGCCCACCAGACACCTGACAACGTCTCCAGCGCTCGTGCTACCTGATCTCGGCAAGCCTTTCTTCCTGACAATCGACGCTAGGGATATAGCATTTGAGCCTATTGTCTCTAAGCAGTCCAGTCGCTCAGGAGTGCACCAAATAATTGCCTGTTGCTAACACCGTTTGCCTGGAAGCGGGCAAAGGTATCCCCCAGGTAACAAGGAGCTACATGCGGCCTGGTGGGGAGCTAAAGGGTGTCGCTTTTAGCTTCACCGTTCACAGCAATGCATCTGACGGAGAGCCTTTCACGGTTGCGAGAAGGATAGAGTTGGTTCATGGCGCTGCCAGGTCACTCTCTACAGTCAAGCAGATAGGCCGTATCGCCAACGTGTGTTTGATTACGCGCTCCCTCGACGCCCGAAAGCTCAGGCACAATGTTCTGCAACCACCCCTGTCTGCAACGGTTCCACTTGTCTTTCCAAACTATGTTCTTTTTATTCCTTAGCTTCTCACGCAGCTACTGTTCTCGTTAGGCGAAAAGAAGAGACGACAAGTCAAGCACTACAGCCTCGACAGCTGATCTGTTCTGTTACCAGAGGAAGCGTAAGTCCCGCGAACTTCACGTTACAGCTTCTCTTCGCCCACGGAATATAAGTAAAATACATGGTAATGCTTTAATGAGACATGTTAGCGTCAAGAAAACAGTGGACCGAGAGACAACGTCCTTTTAGTGTCCCTGGGTGCTCCGCTCAGTTGTCAACCATGCCCTCATCTCTCCGGAATGCCAGCAATGAAAGCTGCGGAAGACCTATGCTGAATTCCCACAGAGCGTTACGGATTAGCATAGACACCTTAATAGACTTCATTCTGGGTTTATCCTCATTTACGGGCTGGGGCAGCATCTAACGTGGATGGCCACGCCTGTACGTGCACTTCATCCCCAGTTCGAGCGCAGTCACAGCAACTGAGGTGGCAGAATTACTCAGCAATCTTTCCTTAAAGCTCCAAGACCTTCAGAAAAGTATCATTACAGACAAGTGTACTAAAGTCGTTAGCGCGTTCAGGCTCCCACCTGCTCTACTCCGCTCCGTGCATATTGTGCTTGTAGTGGCCTCCGCTGAGTCAAGGAAGGAACGTAGACGCTCCTCCGGGATTGATCCGCAGAAATGGGCCTCAGAAGCTCATTCATGTTCTCAGCTCCTTGGCCATGTGACCTAATATTCCCGTATATTCTCATAATATTAATTCATGACGCAGCGTGACGCAGTCCATAACATGACCACAACGAACTAGCCGGAGGAAGACGGTGAACCTGGGCGCAGTAGAATCAAACGGGTGCAGTCTGCGTGACTCAAAGTCCACTATTGGGCCCGTTGCCCGCCGCACCACTGGCCTATACCCTACACCTATACCGATGAGCCTTTTTCTGGCTCAGTGTTGGGCGTGGCTGTTAGAAGCCATAATCATGCGTTCACGCCCTCCAACTTCCACATACAGCTTGCATCCGCATGGAAATGCACGCCGAGGTCTCGGGAGCGCCCGGCAGTAAACTCCGCCAACCAACGTTCAAATATAACTTTCGGCTCAGGCCACATTGTCTTAGTGGTTCTCCATGCCCTCCAAAGTGTGCACCGTTGTGAGCAACCGAAGAAGTTCGCCGTGCACTGGTTAGGGCCCATTGCTTTCCGTTTGTGCTAGCTTGCTGGCCTACATCGTCAAGGTACCCTGAACGTGGATATGTCATCATACCATCATAGTTGGCCTTCTGAAAACGCTTAACTAACCGTCGATATTCCCCTGCACTCTCCACACAAGATCGCGGAGTGAGAATCTGCTGAGAATCTGCTATCCCTTTACGGTCCCCTTCTGTCTCCCTCTGTTCCCCTTCCGTCTCCTTTCTTTCTGTGTCTCCTTTCTGTAGCTTCTCCCTACTACTGTACCTGACGGTACGGTGCTGTACTTCGGAGTACCTCAATTCAGGTGGAATGTTATTCAAGAAATAGCCAACCAGGTCTTCTCCAGGCATCTGTGCATCTCGAGCCACGAACCTACCGAAGTTACCTGTGTAACCCCCTCTGATCTCCGTTCCATTTTTTTTGGCCGCCATCTGATGGGTGAAAGTGGCTCGGTCAGCCCTGCAGAAGCATTGCATCAGTTCCTATTTTAGGAGAGGCAAATTAGTCGTCTCCACACCCATTTGCTTGAAATGCAGCCAGTATCGTAAAGCGTCCTCGTCTAGATATTCTCCTAGCTCTTCGCCCCAGGTTCCCTGTGGCAGGCCCACCTTCCTAAAACGTTTCTTCATTAGCGTGAGAAAGGGTTTCACGTTATCTCCCTTCTCACGTAAAACTTGCGGTCCCACAACAGGCGGACCACGCGGCGCGCTCATCTATAGAAGGTAAGTTTGTAGCCGCTCAAGGTCTCGCCATAACCTTGTTATTTCCTTAGTCTGATCGCCAAGCTTGGACGTCTCTGGTGCTGGCTCTCCAGGGGCTGCTATCTGTGGTGGTTCCGCAGGTTCCCGATGAGCAATGTAGCACGTGGTGGTACCACGGGCTTGGCTGGTTCGGTTGGACTCGTGTACATCAGACATTCTCGTTGATGTTGAGTTACGTGCACCTACCACTGTGCCGTTGCGAAGGAGCATGCCGAATATTCAACTGGTGTAAAATTTCCCAGATCCCTGAGTTCTTATACATAAGTTAACTAGGAAAAGGAAGAGAAGAACTATAGACTTTCCAGAACAGCCCCCAAATGTAGTGTACAGCTCTCTCGGTTACTACTATGCTCACCTATGCTCAGCGTTACCCTTATCTCACTTTCAACATCAAACTACAATCCCTAGTTTACATACTAGTCCAAACTCGTTGGAATGTAAGCCAAAGTCAGAAGGTCATAACTCCGGTTCCCATTCCCCCGTAGTGGGTCAATGCATTGCCTACAATGGCGCCATTATAGCCAGCCCCAGCGTTATGTTATTACAGAGTAATATTTCTCTAAATGTGATATTTCGTGTATGAAGTGACTTGATTTATTCTTGATTATATTTCACTTACATTCTCCCTGCTACACGTCAGTTCCGTTTTAATGCTTGCGCACTACAGCGCAGACGGCGAGCCGCGACTTCACCGGATCTGCATCGACTTGTAGCCCACTCCGCTGCACAGCCATAACTTGAGGCGATCAGGCCTAAGCTCGCACGAAGAACCGTGTTCTCATTTTCACTGCGAAAAAGAAGTGCTATCTGGGTTTTCATACCGAACGAAATAATACGCAAATTACGCAAATTCGCCTCGCAAATGCTGCTCTTGACGCCACTTCTCGCTGCCGCCGTGGCCTCTCTTCAGGAGGCGGCTGGCAGCGTTTCCCCACCCTCTCTTCCTATTTCCAGCTCTGAAAATGCTCTTCCTCAAAATGAAAGTTCTATGTTGCTAAGTGATGTCTTTTCCTCGGCACAGAGAGGGAACGGCGCGAGATCGCCTCTCTTGGCCGTAGCCCTTATTGCCGCCACAGTTGCAACGCTGTTTTTAGTCCTTCAGTGCTTCAGGGTCCTCCAAATAAAGAAAGTTTCAAGCAACAATGGAGTTATCAAGCGGAGACTTGCCGAAGGGTTCCCAGAACAATGCGGAGTAGGCCTCGGCTTACAGAAACCCAGTGTTCATCTCTTGCAGCGATATGGCGCAGCGAAGACTGTATTCTAGGGGAGTTAGAGCAAGCTTGCGGCTAAGCAGACAACCTAGATGCTCGGATGAAACACAAGGACTACGCCTCATTGGGAGCACTTGTAGTAATGGGGGGGTTCCCCCACTGGTGAACCCGATGCAACAGGCTAAAATTTGTCCAAGGAAAAGCTGTTCTGTCAGCCTGTTGAACGGTGACTGATATCCGTTGGTGGAAGCGAACACGGTGTCGTATGGTTGCCGTGCTCGATGGATGCAGGGTGATGCTGCCAACGCATCCGAAGGCACTGTGTCCTGTACCTGACACTGCATCGTCAGGCAAACACTTCAGGAAATGTGCTTGTATCTCAAAGGTCCACGGCTTTTTGCTAGTACACATTGGGACGCTTGCCTTACTTCGCTATTGCCTGTTTTCTGTAGCCAATGCGCCGCGAGGGGAAGGATGGGGGTGTATAACAAATTTCGAGTTCTAGCGCTCGAGGAAGGTACTCGTCGGGTGGATGCTAAGAGCGTAAGCTAAAGACCATTCTGGGATTTAGATGCTCATTCCTTGGAATGCTTTCTTTGCATGGAAACTGACGGATGGGGCGCCGATACTGACTTGGATATCATGCCGGCCTCTGATCACATAGTCTTTTCCACGCATTCGTAGTACCTCCCCATTTTATTGAACATTGGGTTGCCTTTTGTAACTTCATGCCCAATGTAAGTCTTCGAAAAATTTCGAATGCAGCAGGCCACGTGTATGGAATGGTGTTTGTTTGCCTCGGGCTCTTCACGGAGGAGGAACCGACGCAGCTAGTCGGCGAGGTTTCGCTTGCGTTCATAACACAGGCTAAGCGGAAACACTCCCATTGTCTGTTTTTGCTCTAGTGTCAAGACCGTCTGCACGGACAGTCAGCTTTGTGAGCTCACAGGTATCTTTTCACAACGGGATTCCACATTTTGTGCCAAATGTTGCGCAGGCGTGGCTATGATGACTAAGCAAAACAGACCAAAGTACGTAGGCCCTTCGGCCGCCCTTCTGAGGTCTGTTGGATAGGCGACGGTGATTTTGGTGATTTTGTTTGAGATTTTCGGAGTTGGATTTGTGAGGCGAGGGCAGTGTGTGGGGTGGCAGGGATGAGTCGTCAGCCCGGGGACCCCGGAGGCGGAACACACGGAAAGCTTGAGGCAGGGAATTTATAGCTGAGGGGACTACATTAGGAATTGGTTTGTCAGAGCGCCATGCAAATTATGGGGCACCCGGGTACCATGAGAGGCGTTCGGGGTTTAGGTATGGGGAATTTACCTCTCTGAGAAGGGCCATTTGAGCGTGGGCCGGCGTTTGCGATGCTGTTCATAGAGCCCTATTTATGGCGCTTTACAAGACAGCGGACAAGCTGTGGTTCGCGACAGCACCACTTAAGTATTTCTGTAATTTCAGTTGTGTTGCAGTGCTTTGGTAGTAAGCATTAAGCATTCCAGGCAAAGATGTAACTTGAGAGATACTGAAGAGAAAAGTCAATGCTGAGTTGATATATGCACACCGACGTACATCGCGGAATGAGTGTTCAGTACGAGGGGGGCCAGAAACCTAATCTCACGAAGAGCTGCCAGTTTGTGTATAAGGACATTCCTGCAAAAATTTGTTTTGTGCGTGGTTGCTGTGGGAACCCCTTCGGCGTTCCACACTAGCTTGATAGAATGATAGAAGCCGAAGCTTTATTAAATGCAAAGGGACCGCCCGAATATACGCGACCTGGAAGTATATCCCCGGAGTTACCGGTTTTGGCTGAGACGCTTATGCTTCAGGGACATCCCGTCCAGTAGGCGCAGACTTGCTATTTGCGTGCCCATCATGCCGAGAGATATGCAGTGCTTTAGGCAGCAGGAACCCTTCGAAACACGTGCGGAACAGACGAAGTTATTTTATCCCGCTGGAGAATTTATGGGTACTGTTACGCTTCCGTTTGCATGGGAGTGTGCATGGATATGTATGTGCATGAGCGCCGAAATGTTGGCACTTGGAGTGCGAGAGGAAGAGGGAGTGTCTTTCGATTCAAGCATACGCGTGTTCGTTATCTCGCGGAGTGAAGCTTTTCTGAGTCGGCGTTTGACAAAAAGCGTGGCGTCAGCGATTAGGCGGCGCAGGGTTTGTGCAGGGCACTGCGTGATAGGAGGAGGCATCAACTACGCCCCGGCTTGTTCGCAGTAGGTGTAGCACTTTTCCTTGAGCTAGACATAACGTGGGATTTTGTTCGTAGCACTTTTTTCGTAGTCAACGAGGCGAAGTACAGGCAGCTACATACAGGGTGGGTTGGCTATCAGATAACCATTTTTAAGACACTTCATTTTTAATGCGTGTTCAAGGACAAAGCGATGCAACAGAGACGCCCTACGCAGCTAGCTGCATCGTTCTGCATTTCGTATTACGTTTGTGATCCCTTGGGAGTAGTAGAAAGAACCCAGTAGAAATAGACTTGGCTGCTTTCGGCTTGTAAGCAGTATCTGGGGAAAAAATAGGGGCCGTGGAAGCGTGAGCATCACTGGCGCATGGGGTTTGGATGGGGACGTAAACGTTTGCGGTGTTGTTAGGCCATCTCTGGAGATGGGGCCGTGCGTTGTTTGCTCCAGAGTGTACGCACACAAACTTGCGACAGCGTTGTGGGGATGTGCAACGCTTAGCAACTGTAGCAGGCTGCAGCAAGGCCAAAGGACACCCTGAAAATTTTTCCTGTTGACGCGGCAGGGGGTACTGTGATTTTCCAGGACGTATGCGAGGAGTGATGAATTTGTGTGTGTGTGCGTGCTTCTTTATAGAGTTGCAGTTGCAGCGTGAAAGCAAAAGGGGCTCACTTTGATTCATCAGCGGCGTTGGTTGGCATGTGTTGCGATGCGGCGTCTGAAGTGTTATAGGCGGCCATATTAGTGTGGTGTGATGGTAGGGGTTTTGTGTTGGGGGGGCAACAGCAAAGAGTGTGGAGCGGGCGAGGGTGCGACTAGCACAAGTTTCGTGAATTGGCTTAATGGATGCATAGGCGTAGGCGGAACGCCTAGTGCATGGAAAGGGTTGAATATCACTTGAGGTGCTTTGTGTTTTTTGTAGGTGGATTGTGTGAGTGTGCCAATGTTTCCCTTTGCAGGCAGGCATCACTCGGCGGGGTGTTCGTAGCACCTTGCCGTCTTCATGCGGAACGGAGTGAATACAGTGCACGTTGGGTCGTGTGCGTTGCTTATTGCGTACATATTGAAGCTTTCCGATTATTGCCGGTGTAGCGTTTTGACGGGGTTGAGACATTGTGGGGTATGCAAGCAGATGCATCGTCCTGCATTTGGTATTACGTTTGCGTTCGTTCTGTGTGTCGTGGTTATAGTGGGGTGTGGGTGGGTCCGGCTGCGTGGGCGGTATCTGGCGACTACGTAGGCTCCGTAGAAGCGTGCGCATCACGGGTGTTTGGGGTTTGAATGTTGACGTGGACGTTCGCGGTGTATTTAAAGCATCTCTGGATGTGGGGCCGTGCGTCGTTTGGCCCGGAGCGTACGCGCCCCAATATGTGGCAGAGGTGTGGGGATGTGTAGCGTTTTGAAGCTAGAGAAGCGTGCAGGGAGTCTGAAGGACGTCCTGCAAATGCGTCTTGTTAGGGCGGTAATGGGCATTGCGATGTTTCAGGAAGTATGCGGGGAGTGATGGATCTGTCTGTGCGTGTGTGCTTTTTTATGGAGTTGCAGTTGGAGTGTGGAACAAAATGAGACTCGGTTTGACTAATCAGTGGCGTTGGTTGGCATGTGTTGTGTGGAGGTGTTTTGTGTGTGCAATAAGTGTTTGCGAGCGAGAGTGTGGCATTAGAGGGGAGCTGAGTGAGTTGAGTAGGCTTTGATTGGAAGTTGAGAGACGACTGCCTGTCTGTTTGCCTTGGGCGTGTAGTAGTGTTATATGCGGTCATATTAGTTTGGTGTGATGGTAGGTATTTTGTGTTTGGGGGCAACACGAAAGGGTATGGAGCGGGCGAGGGTGCGACTAGCACAAGTTGGGTGAATTGGCCTAAAGCATGCGTAGGCGCAGGCGGAAGGCCTAGTGCATGGAGAAGTTTGAATATCACTTGAGGTGCTTTGTGTTTGGTGTAGGTGGATTGTGTGAATGTGCCAATGTTTCCTTTTGCAGGCAGGCATCACTCGGCGGGGTGTTCGTAGAAGCTTGCCATCTTCATGCGGGACGGA
>CAJFCZ010000174.1:0-22229 GCA_904066245.1 Eimeria sp. OTU-Y
GGCCATAGGTTCAGATGGGACCCCCTCAGCGGCGCATCAAGAGGCACTAAGCGCTGTGAGCCTTGGACGGTTTATGGGTCTTTGCAGCATGTGCGTCAATGTGGGGACTACTCGCACCACCGGAATGCTGCGCCTGCGTGCAGGTGGCTTGAGAAGGTTAGGCATTTTGCCGTTCCCTATAGTTTGTACATTATTGCATCCAACCGCATTTCTGGTTGTGCACCTGTGATTCTGCGGATGCTCACACTCGGCGTTAAACGTTTGCTGAAGTATCCTAACTTGGGCCTTTTCGACAGTTCAACTCTATACTTGTTTTGTGATACTGGGGGTATTTAGTGCCGAAAAACGCCAAAACCACCTGTACGTCGTGTGGGGCTACTTGGTGTGGTTCCTGTCAACAACTTATTCATTTTCGTAGAGAGTGAGTCAATGCGTTGACCTGTCGCACCACCAGAATCTCGTATTATAGTTTGTAATTTAGTGCATCCGGCTGCGTTGTTGGATGCGCAGCGGTGATTGTGGGAAAGCTGGCAGTCGGCGGGGGTTCGCTGCAGGATCTTACGAATGGCTGGGGCGTATCATTCAGAGCCTCCATTTGCATTTGTGGTGGTTTATCTGTGATTCTGAGGCCCGAGACTATTGGTGGCTGGCATAAATTGTTTTCTGCGGATTCCGTATGGATAGCGTTGGTTCCCTGTGATTCACGATAGGTATTGCTTAATACTGGGTAGGTTTTGCTTGAAGGAGTGCGTGAAGATATGGTTAACTCCAACTAGAGCAGCGCTAATAGTTTATTTGAGTGGCGCCAGCAGGTTTAGCACTTTTTCATCACCTACGTTTTATTCTAGAACATGCTGTTGCTATTCAACTGCGTTTCTAAGGGTGCCCACATTAAACGTGATGCGTGTGTTTGAACTTTATTTGGCTACTGGGAGCGCTTAATCTGTGCGTAGTGGTTCCGTGATATTGGGCATGTTTAGAGCCAGGTTCGCCTACGTCTGTCCTACATCGTACGTCGCTAACACATTTGACTCTATCTAAAGACATATGGGTGTTTTTAGTACATGTTACACTGTGCCCGTGTTGCAATGTGTAGGCCAGTCGCACAGACAGAATCCTGCTGCTCCATCGTTTAAGAAGCTTAGTCTGTGAATGACAGCCACTGTGTTTTGCGACACTTGTTCCGTGGTGCTGGACAGGTTTGCGGGACAGAGGGGCGTAATACGTCTGTACGTCATGTGCCGCTAGCTGGTGTTGTTCCCTTAGAAGGTACATGCACATTTGAACAAGTACGTCAGAACTTGCGGACCACCGGATTGTTGCTGCTTGACGCGGTTGACGAGAGCATGCTCAGCACGTTGCCTCCATGTAAGCCCTGTGGTTAGGAGTATCCCCTTGCATTGCTGGGCGGGCAACTCACATGATGAGCCCACTCACCATCCCCATAAGGCGTTTGCTGGTCAACTCCAATGTTTGCTGTTCTCCACCCTACCTCCCTGCAGTCGTTGGGCGGCATTAGGTTGAATCATGAGCCACACAGGGCTACTGCAGTTAAAATTCATGTGCGTCTAACTGGGGCGAACCCTTTAAAGATGCGTGGACTTTTGTACAAAGTGCGTCAATCGGCAAATCTGTCGAACCACCGGAAGCCTGCTGGTCCATGCAGGTCAAGCAAGCACGTTCCGTGCGCCGGCCTTACCCAAGCTGTTTTGACTAGAGTATCTAATTGCATTATTTGTCGTGCAACTTTGATTCTGAGCACACTCGCAATGGACACGAATCGGTTAGTCGATGATACTGTTGTGTGCTTCCTAGCCGCTTTATTTCCCTGCAGTTTCCGCGTGATACGGGGGCGTACAATGGGGATAAAACGTTCGTTGGAGAAAGTTTATCTGTGGCTGCCTGCCACCTCACGGCTTTGTAATTGCTGCTTTGTATTGGGCAGGCTGATTTGCTTGATGTGACCACTTCTGCCGTACATCATGTGGCGCTAGCTGGTGTGATTCCCTTTGGAAGACATATGGGGCTTCATAGACGGTGCGCCAATGTATCAGTCGTTCGCACTGTCGAAAGCCGCCTGCTACCTGCATGTGAAGAGGGGGCAGTACACCGCCTTGGCATCATCTAGGCTCTATGACTAAGAGAATCCGACTGCATTGCTGTCTCTACAACTGTGGTACTCAGCACGATCACGAATACCATGAGGTGTGTGTTAGAGAATCTTAGTCTGTGGCTACTGCCCACTGAAGTTCTTTTTCATTGTTTCCTGACATTGGGTGCACGACATCGATGCAGGTACACGTAAGGCCTAGATACGTAGTGTGATTTTGCTCGGCGACTTACGGTCCTTTATAGCTTGTGCGTCAATGTGTGGATGGCCCGCCACACAGGAATCCTGTTGCTACATGCAGGTGAAGCGAACGCGTTCAACAGTTGCGCGTCGCCTAGACGTCTTTTAGGGACAGCCGGCTATATTGCTGACTGCACAACTGACATATTGAGCAAGTTGATAATGGGCATGAGGTATTTGCTAGTGAATCTGAATTTGGGGCTGCTGGCCGTTTTGCATCGTTAACTGCTGCTTTATACTGAACAGGTTTATTGGCCATGTTGTTTCACTTTAGCTTTACACTGTGTGTCGAAAGTGATGTAACCCCATTTCAAACTCTGTGGCCTTTTGTAGGAAGTGCGTCAATGTGCAACTATGGCCCTGCGGGCAGTTAGAGTCGGCATGAGGCGCTTTTGGGGAACCTTAATGTTTTGCTGCCATCTGCTTTACTTTTTTCTTTGCCCCGTGATACTGGACAGCCTTATTGCCCAGTTGTTGGGCCCTGCAGCTTTATGTCATGGAGGTTGAATTGGTATGCTTTCCTTGGACGATTCATGGACCTGCGAACTACGAAGACGGTGCGTCAACGTTTGGATTACTCCCACAAACGGAAACCTGCTACTCTTTGCACATTACATGCACAAGTGCAGCGCTTTGGCGGTATCTAGGTTTTGATTGTTAGAGCATTCGACTGCGCTTGTGGTTGTACATTGGTGATGCTACGCACACTCAGAATCGATATAAACCGTTGCGTTTTGTTGCGGGTGTGTTCCTGCTTGTCACTTTGCGTCTTAGTTTGGCTATTGGCCACTTGTGGGCATCATGTGGCTTCGCCCGATATGACGCCGCCGAAGGGTGTATGGACATCCGTAGCTAGTGTGTCCAGGTTGTAATCATTCGCGCGACCGAGTTCCTGCTGCTGCATGCTGGTGACGCAGGAATGTCCATCGCTTTGGAACCATTCAGGCTTGATGGGTTAGAACATCCTATTGCGTTGTCGGTTCTACAACTCTTATCCGGAGCACACTCAGCATCACCACGATGTTCATTGTATAGTCACAATCCGTAGCTGCACGTCATTTTAGTTCACCGTTTATGCGTGATGGTGGATGGGTTCATGCGTCACTTGCGACCACTGCACCTGAATAATGCGAGGCTAGGTGGTTTGGTTCCCGTGGAAGGCTGATGGGTCTTTGTAGAAAGTGCGTGGATAGGGTGTCGGTCACCCGCGGTGCAGGAATCCTGCTGTGACATACAGGTGTTGTGGGCGTCTGCAATACGGTGGCGCTGGGGTTCGGAGCACCCAACTGCATTGTTGGTTGTGCAATTGGGATCCTGAGCGCACAAGCAACTGCCGTAAAAGGACTGGAAGAGAATTCTATCCCGTGGCTGCTTGCCATACTTCCCCGTTATTGTTCTGATAGTGGACAGCTTTTTGGGCCAGGCTCGAGGAGCGCACCTGTACACCATGCGACACCATTTGTGGTATTCCCTTGGACGATATACTGACCTTTACAGAATGTGCGTTGCGTCAGTGTGTGGATAGCTCGCACCACCGGAATCCCGCTGCTACATATAGCGGGAGCATATTCAAGGCGTTGGCGTCACCCAGGGTTTACGGTCTAGGGGATCCCACTGCATTGACTGGTGTGCAACTGTGGTCGTGAGCACACACTTACAATCGCGCCTGAAACACTTCTTGGAAAACATTAGTTACTGGCTGCTAGGCACTCCCCTTCTCTGTAATAGTTGCGTAGGGCACGACAGGTTTGGAGACCAGATATGGCCAGTGCTGCTGAGCATCATGAGGTGGTAGCTGGCGTGACTCCCTGATAATGTATGATAATGTATTTACTGTCTTAGAAGGTGCGTCAATTTGCGGATGACTCGCACCGCTGGAGAGCTGCTGATGCCGGCAGGTGGCAGGAGCATGTCAACAATTTTGACGTGTTTATGGTTTAGAGCATCTAACTGCATTGTTGGTTGTGCCATCATGATACTATGCACATTCAGAATCGGCATGCGGCATTTGTTTGATAATCCTTATCTGTGGCTGCTATCCACTTCTCTATGCCTGCTGCGTATTAGTGTTCAAGGCTATGGGCAAGATGCGGCCAATGCACCTCAGCATCAGGTGATGCCAACTAATGTGATTCCCTTGGACGGTTTATTCATTTTCTAGGAAGTGCGTTAATGTGTGATTCACTAGCACCACCGGAGTCCGGTGACTGCATGAAGGTCAGCAGGACATGTTTAGCTGTTTGATGTCACCTTGTGGTTTAGATACACAGGCTGGTTGTCCGTATACCATCCTCGGCACCTTGAAAATTTGTGTAATATGCCTGTAGGAGGATCTAAATATGGGGCAGCTGTCCACTGGTCAGGGTTGTGAGCCTGACGCAGTCATTGCTGCCGACCTTCATGCTACCTGGCATGAATCCCTTGAGTCATTCATGGACCTTTGCAGACAGTGAGAAAACATGCGGATAATGGCCATCACAGGGATCGTGTTGCTGCAGGCCGGTGACCCCAGCATATTCAGCACTTTGGGGCCACCTAGGGCTTGTGATTCATCCAGCCCAGTTGCATTCTAGGTTTTGCAACTGTGACCCTAAGCGCTCTCACATTAGGCACAAAACGTGTTTTGGATATTCATAATGAGTAGCTCGTGTCCACTTCTCTGTACTTGTCGAGTGACACTAGACATGTTTATGGGCCATGTGCGGTTTCTGGTTCTGAGCACCATGGGGTGCTAGGCGCTGTGATTTCCCCAGAGTTTTGGTGGATCTTTGTAGAAAGTGCGTCCGTCTGTTGATGACTTGCACCACCAGGATCCTGCTGTTGTATGCAGGTGACGGGAGCATGCTCAAGAATCTGGCATCTCCGGTATCATGTAGTGTTTATGGCGTAGAACATCGGACAGCGTAGTTGGTTGTAGAACTGTGAAGCTGAGCGCAGTAACAATGGGCAGGGACCGTACGATGAAGGTTTTTGATGCGTGGCTACAGGCAACTTAATTTCTTAACAGTTGTCGTTATTGTGAACAGGTCTATGGGCCTGGGGTGGCCACCGCAGTTCTATGCTTCTGTGCCATGTGGCGCTAAGTGGGATGACTGGCTTTGCCCGTTTGCGGACCGTTGTAGCAAGTGTGTCTATGTGCAAATCGTTCGCGTCAACGGGTCCTGCGGCTACATGAAGGCGAAGCGACTATGTTCAACAATATGGCTTTTTCTAGACATTGTATAGACCAACCAGTTGCACTGTTCGTTGCGCATTTCTGATGCTGAGCGCACACAATCGCGGCGCAGCTTTGAAGAATCCTAAAATTGCGCTGCGAGCCACTTTACTGATGTGTCTTCTGTCTCACCTTTGCGTGCGACTGGAGAGATTTATCGGTGAGGTGCGGCAGCTACAGCTGCAACTCGTGTAGCGCGAATTGTGGCTATTTCATTAAGGAGTTTTGAGCCTCTGTAGAGAGTGCGTCAATGCGTGAACCACTGGTATAACTGGATTCCTGCTGCTGCATGCAGATGCCCCCCACATGTTCAACATTTGCTTCATTTGCGGTTTATGATTGATTGATTGAGCTAGTGTTGATTTCTGATGCTGAGCACACACGGTTGTGCATGCTCAGCACCAGAAATGGACACTCCCTTGCTAGATACTCCTGATATGTGGCTCCTGTCCACTTTCCTTTTCTCCTAGTGTTACGTAACACTGGACAGGCTTGTGGGCCAGATGTGGCCATTGCAGGTATTTTTTTAGTTTGTGGCGCTAGCTCGCGTTATTTCTTTAAGTACTCATGGGCCTTTGTAGGAAGTGCGAAACTGCGTCGCTGGATGGATCAGTCGCACCACCGGAACCCTGCTGCTGGGTGCAGGTGACAGGAGCATGTTCAGCGTTTTGGACCATGTAGGCTTTGTGGTTTGGAACTTCCGCTTGCATTGCGGACTGTGCGGCAGTGGTCCTGAGAATTCTCGAACTTCGCGTGAAGCGATTGCTAGGGAATCTTGGTGTATGTCTGTAGTCCACTTTGTTTGTAGTTGCTCCGAGATAGTAAAGCCCCTTGCTTGCTGGATGCGGCCAGTGTGGCAGTTCATGAGGTGCTAACCGGTTCCATACCCTTGAAAGATAATATGGGCCTTTACAGGAGGTGCGTCAATGTGTGTACCAGTCGCATCACTGAAGTCGTGCTGCTGCTTGCAGGCGACATAAGCATGTTACACACGCTGTTGTGACGAAGGCTTTATGGTTGGAAGTATCCGCTTTGCATTGCCTGTTCTCCAATCATAAGCATGCCCGTGTTCACAGCCAACATGGAGCGTTTCTTGGAAGGTGTCCAGTCGCGGATGCCGACCACTTCAATTATCTGCACGTGTTGCGTGAGCGTTGAGAGACTTATGGACCATAAAGATTCAGTTCAGGTCTGCATAATGTGGCCGTGGCTAGGCTGATTCTCATACCTTCGTAGCTAGTGTGTCAAGCTCCTGCTCACTCGCAACACTGGAATCCTGCTGCTCTATGGATATTATTCATGCATGTTCAACACCTGGGTAACATACGGGGTTAATCTATTGCAGCTTCCGATTGCACTGTTAGATGCACAAGTAAGCCCTAGGCATACAGTCAATCGTCATGGAGCGTTTGTTGGATAAGCCCAGTATGCGCGTGCTGGCCTTCTTACTTCTTTGTAATTGTTGCCTTTATACTGGAGATGGGCGAAATGAGGACTCTGCGCCATATGACGCTAGCTAGTTTGATTCAGTTTCACGACTTATGGGCCATTGTAGGGGGTGCGTCAATGCGTGGATCATTTGGGACGTCGGAATCCTGCTGCTGCATGCAGCTGACGGGAGCATGCTCAAAACAGTTATATCATTTACACTTGACAGTTGAAAGCATCTGATTGCATCAATCTGCAATTGTTGTCCAGGGGAAGCTCGATCGCCATGCAAAATTCGGTTGCCAATCTTAATCTGTAGCTCCTGGCTACCACGATATTGTTGTGTGATACTGGACAGCGATACGGGCCCGATGGAACACGGATTCCCCTCTAAGATTTATGGGCTTTGTAGGATGTGCGTCACGTGTAATCCACTCGCATCACCGAAGTACTGCTGTTGCATGCGGTCGCTCCGGGCATGCTGAGCATTTTGGCCTCACCTGGTGCTTGTGGTTGAGCTATCCGGTTGCATTGTTGGTTGTATATTTGTGATTCTGAGAGCACACAAGTGGCATAAACTTGTTGCAGGAGATTGCTAACTTGTGGCTGCTGGGGAGTGTGCATCGTTGTAATCTGTATGTGACCCTGGAAGCGCATAAGAGAATGACGTGGCCGCTGCAGCATTACACTATGCGGCGCCATCTCGTGTGATCCCCTTTGATTATTTATCGTAGCTGGTGCGTCAATATGTGGATCACCTGCGCTACCTGATTGCGGCTAATACACACTCGTGAAATATGCGCATAAGGCGCTTTGGCGTCATCTAACCTCTACGGTTTAGACCACTCGAATGGGTTGTTGGTTGTTCAACCGTGAGTTCGCGTATACAGTCACAGTAAGCAGGAAACGGTCGTTGGGGAACCTTAACATGTGGGCCGTGTCTAGTTTACTTCTGTGTGAATGCTGAGCGATACTGGATCTGCAGTGGCTGCCACTGCAGCTGCACATGGTGTGGCACTAGCTAGTTTGGTACCCCTGGAAGATTTGTGAACCTGTATAGGAGGTGCGCCAATTTGTGGATTAATCGCAGCAACGAAACTGTGCTGCTACATGCAACTGACGCGCGCTTGTTCGACACTCGTGGGTCATCTAGGGTTTATGGTTTAAAGCATGCGATTGCATTGCTGGTTGTACAACTATGATCCTGAGCAGAGCTGCCGGCATGAATCCGATGCTGCTGCCCGCTTTACTTCTATGTAATTGTTACGTGATATTGGAGAAGTTTGATAGCCGAATGTGGCCACTTCGGCTACCATACATGCTGGCGCTGATGTGGTTCCTTTGGGGGATGTATGGACATTTGTAGCAAGTGCGTCAATGTGTGGATCTTCCGCAGCGCCGGAACTCTGTTGCTGCTTATAGGTGATAGGATCATGCTTACAACAGTTGGGGGTCATATAAGCTACAATGCTAAGGAGTATTATTGCATTTTTGGCTGTGCAGGTATGATCGTGAACGCCTGCTCCCAGTGGGCGTGCGACGTTGGTTACAGAATGTTAATCTGTGGCTGCTGGCCGCTTTACTTCTTTACTTCTTAGTATTTGTTGCATGGTGGTGGACAGGGCTACGAGGCCAGTTACTGCCACTGCAGCTGTGCATGATGGGGCCCTAACTAGTTGATTATCCTGGAAGATTTGTGAACATGTACAGCAAGTGCGTCAATTTGTGGATAGATGGCATCACCAAAATCAGCCTGCTGGACGCAATTGATGAGCGCTTCTCCAACGCTTCTGAGCCATCTAAGGTGTATGATTTAGAGGATGCAATTGCCTTGTTTTCTGCTCCACCATGATCCTGACACAAATCACAATTAGCATATAACATTTGTGGGAGATGCGTAGTCTAATGGTCGCCTTCCGCCTTCTGTCCAGTTGTTGCGTGATGATGGATAGGTTGGTTAGCTTCATGTGGCCACCGCGTCTGTTAAAAATCATATGGTGCTACGTGGCGTATTTCCGGTGGGCTTTGTAGCTAGTGCGTCATTGCAGCACCCGAGTCTTGTTGAATCATGCAGGTGACGAGATTATGCTCAGAGCGCGTGGACATCCTCTTTACTTCATGCAAAAGAGTATGACTGCATCTTTGGTGGTGCCTGTATGATCCGGAGTGCATTCTAGCACTGGGCTTACAAAGCTTGGTGGAGAGTGTTAACCTGTGGTTGCTGGACAATTAACTCCTGCGCAGGTGTTGTGTGATAGTGTATAGGCTTATTCGCCAGAGGGGATGGCTACAGGTGAGCACAATGTGGCGCTAATTGATGTGATTCCCTTGAAAACTTCCATGGGCCTTTGTAGAAAGTGTGTCAATACTTGGTTCACTAGCGCCACCGGAATCCTGCTGCTGAATGCTGCATGCAATGTTTATGGTTAAGAGCATCCGATGATTGCGTTGTTGACTGTTCAACTGTGTGTGTGAACCGAGTCACAATCGACATGCAGGGTTAAATGGAAGATCGTTGTTTCTGGCTACCAGCACCTTTACTTGTACTTTTGCAATTCGCTGTACTGCAAAAACCTATGGGCCAAATGAGGCCGCTGCGCTCGCCCATGATGTGGCGGTAACTGGTCTAGTTTGCCTGGAAAGTTTATGGATCGTTTTAGACGGTACGGCAATATGTGGAGCATCTGCTGTAGTTTAGACCATCCGATTGCAGTGTTTGTTGTTGAACTACGATCCTGCGCACGGCTCAAAATAAGCATGGAACGCTTTTGAATAATGCTAACGTGTGGCTATTAGCAACTTCAATTCCTTCCAGTTGCTGCGTGGTAGCGAGCAGGTTTGTGGGTCAGATGCAGGCGCTGCTGCTGAGCGTATGGTGCTAACTGGTGTGTTTCCCTTGCAGGGTTGATGGACCGTCGTAGCTAGTGCGTCAGCATGCGAATTATTCACACAACCGAAGTCGTGCCGCTGCATGCAGGTGACGTGAGCATGCTCACCTAGCCGTCGTCTGGGCCGTATGGACTAGAGCATCCAATTGCATTTTTGCGTCAGCAACTATGATTATGAGCACACTTACTATCAGAATGAAGCGTTGAGGAATCTTGATCTGTGGCTGCTGTTTACCTCTCTAATTGCTCCGTGACGGACAGGTTTGTGGGCGGGACGTGGTCACTGCAGTTCTACATCAAGCCGTCTCCAACGCTGGGGTGTCATGTAGGTCATAGGGTATAGGGCATCCGATCGCATTGCTGCTTGTATAACTGTGGTCGTCGGCGCACTCATAATCGTCATGTAAAGCTCAAGGGAGACTATACGTGGGTGTATTCTGGTATTTCTACTTGTTTGCAGTTGTTCCGAGATACTCCACAGGCATCAGATGCGGGGACTGTAGCTGTGCATCATGTGGGGCTAATTGATGCGATTCGCTTGGACGACTTGGACATTTATAGGAAGTATGCCAATTCCTCAATTATCTGCGCCTCGGCAACCTGCAGCTACATACATTTGAGACGGCGGTATTCGACAATATAGCACAAGTTTTGCCGCACCCCAAAGTGCGATTTTGTTGGAGTTGACGCATACGCCCTGCTTCCGGTCTAAGCGGCGGGAGAACTCGGACTATTCATAGGCAGTCAAAAGCTTCGCGTCGGGTAATAGAGATATATATACAATGCTGGGCGGAATCCACGTTGCCGGGGGGAAGGTGGCTAGAATAATCCTCCGACGGGTAGCAGAGGTCTAGCATCTATATTTGTCGTTTCCACGAGTAATCGTGATTGCTCTTCGTTTGTAGATGCAGGAGCGGTTGGGGTGAAGGGTAAGACTTTGCATGTTATGGGAAGGGCGCGTGTGATTTCTTCCTGGCTTCTGATGCTCCTGAGCCACTGTGGCTGGCAGGCGATGCCCTCGAGGAAGTGAGACTGCTGCTGTTCAAAGTATGGTATATCCGTGTTTGCTGTTAAGAAAAACGACATTTCATTTGTTATCGAAAGCAACGGTTCCGACTATTTCCGGGAAAGAAGAAGCGGGAGCTACGCGATGCGGTGCGAGGGTGCCATGTTTCTATTTGAGAGTGTATTGCTGTCTGATTCCTAACATGACTACATCCTGCATGGTGTTCCTCGGAAACCTTTATCTTTGTGCTGTCGCTTCATGTCGCTGCACCTCGTGGAGACGGCTGCTACAATTCACTCCTTCGCCAAAGCAGCCCATGCTACGGAACCTATAGACGAGTTTTGTGCAGCAATTAATTCGCATGAAAATCTTACTTTTTAGGAAGTGTGTCAAATGCGTGAATCATTTGCGCCTCGGACACCTGCAGCTACGTACATTTGAGACGGCGGCATTCGACAATATAGCACATGCTGTCTGATTCCTAACCTGACCACATCTTGCATGGTGTTCCTCGGAAACCTTTATCTTTGTGCTGTCTCTTCATGTCACTGCACCTCGTGGACACGCCTGCTCCAATTCAGCTGCTTCGCTTATTGGCATTATGCAAAGGTAGTGCACTGCGGCAGGTCGTCCATTGAATGTTTAAGGAACTACCCTTAACAGCGGAAAAGGTATGTTGTGGATTGTTGTGATGCGGCCCGCGATAGTGTTGGCGAATGGCATGCAGTGAGCCTGCATGCAGGTGTGCGTAACTCATTGCCGTCGAGGAAATGTGGTTTTTTGATCCATCTACAAATTGAATGCTCCCGTGTGACAAATGTTACGTGGGGCGATGCTACGTTTGCTTGGATAAAACGTAATTAGTAAAATGTGTTCCCAGGGAGGGCAAATCATACTTGGATACGTTTCCACGGGTATGCTAAGCAGTCATTTGCGAGCACTGTGCTGTCGAAGCTGCAGCTGAGGCGGTGCAAGTTGATGCGGATTTGGCGAATCTAGTTTATTCGTCACTGCAGACCGCAACCTTAACGCGATATGTACCTTGGGTCTGCGCGGCATGCTCGTGGCACAAAGGTGAGACTACTCTGGCGGAGCCGAAGGTTCGCCGACACGGCTACTGCTTTGATGCCTTAACGTCTGCCTTACAGGAACGCATTTTTGTACTGAACGCTTTGATCGCATTCGTAATGTTCTCTGTGCTTGCCTCTAGCCTCCAGAATTCGTGCAACTGAGGATTCAAGGCCTAGCAAATTTTGAGGGTGTTGTTGTGTATGCAGTTAAGGATGCAACAAGGTTTCAGGTTCTCTGTAGGTTTTGTAGTGTACTGGCTTGCTGGTTTCAGCAGGACGCGTAGTAAGCGACGCGTCATGGTGGCCTTCAGGACAAGGCTCACAGAGCGCGAAGCGCTGCGCTGTTGAGTCAACATTGGGTGAACAAGCTTGATAGGCGGGACGTATTGTGTATGTTTAACGATGGTAGGAGCTAAAGACAGTCTGCATCCTCGAATACACACGGCTGTGCAAAATGCAGTTTGGTGGCAAATGCCTACAGTAGCAGTGCAAGGCACTGAGATTGACGCCAAGCAGACTGGTTCTGTCTGGCTAACTAACCATGCAAAGCACTACAAATCATCTTTCGAGTTTCGTGAATTTCCCACTGGGGTGGTGTAAGGGGTGAAGCAAAGCTGTGGAGGGTGGTGGAGGTGTGGCAACGACACTCACCACGAAACTGCCAAAAAGTGTGGGGTTTGGTGACTACCGACATTGTTGTAGTAGGACGTGAAGTACGATGCAGTGCACAACTGACTTTGAACTGCAGAAAGTATGCTGCTCTTGTTATAAACGTGCACAGTCTTTCGGGAAACGGGGTGGTAGCCTGCCTGGCTATATAGGCTTGCGTACCATCTTTTGTTGTGCTACCACTTAGAAATGATAGATGACGCGTGCCAGGAGGCTACATGCTATATGCAGTTTCCCTGCATGGTCGCAAGAGAGTACCTGGTGAAAGCATATTATACAAGTACCTGGTGGAAAGGCATGTTATACTACAGCAGTGCATTTGTAATCTGATGTTACTGTGCAGCATGTGGGTTTTCCGCTCAACGGCAACGGAAGAAAAGCGCAAGACAAAGTTACTGCGTTGGCTCTATGCAACGTCCAGTGTTTCAAAAACCTTCAGGGCATTAAACAATACCATGTTTAGGGGTTAGGTATCATGGGTTGTTCTATCCCGTGCTAGTACTTGTAGTGTGTCGCTTGGTGCAGTGAACTTCGG
Organism: Eimeria sp. OTU-Y; assembly: GCA_904066245.1. NCBI lineage: Eukaryota > Apicomplexa > Conoidasida > Eucoccidiorida > Eimeriidae > Eimeria > Eimeria sp. OTU-Y. Next base: position 13,161 of record CAJFCZ010000174.1, read on the forward strand.
CAAATGGAGTTTGCGACACTGGCACTGCCTGTAGGTAAGCGTACAAATATTTACCAAACTTTTAGCACTCTCCCTTTTCACCAAATTTATTGGAATTTAGATGGTGCGTTGTGTGTTCCTCAGGGAAATACTAGTGGACGCTGAGTTGCCAGTTCCGTCTTCGACGCTATTGTAACCTATGTGTGGGAGTGAATCGTCTTTCACCAGGCTGTGAGCTTCCGTTGAGAAACGTGTATGCTTGACAATCGTTTTTAGTCGTGCTGCTGACTCTGTAAGAAGGTCAACTAGATGGCTGCATAGCCCTAAATGACAGAACACAGAACGGCTATAGAATACCTGGTGCATGCGCAGATGGTGAGCCACGGCACCCATCAAAACATCTGCCTCCAGCCTAAAGGTACCGAATGTTTCCTGATGCAGGTCGTTTGCACACCAAATGCCTCCATGGTATTGTTAGCGGCACGTACTTAAACATACCGCTTTAAAAGGAGTTCGCCAGCTTCGGTTTAACCTGCGACGAAAACGGTTGATGCTGTGCATTTCTGTTCCAGGCTCCTGTTTGTGCCTGTGCTCGTCAGTTTAGGCATGATACCGTGTATGCGCAGTAGGACTGCTGCAGTTTGATAGAAGCAGTTCTGCGCCACACCCAAATTTGTTTTTGAAAGCCTTTAAATGTTCCGTCCCAAACTGATCTTCTGTTCTATAGCAAGTACGTTGCGTGGCAGAGTCCATAAAAATCTGAAGTGTAAATCTGGTTGTCGTGGAGTAAAGCTTCCCGGGCGTTGCGGTGGGTTTGCAAGTACGACACTAAACACATGAGAGACATCAGACGTCGGACGCCAAAACGACGTCGTCGCCCTTCGGCCCTGCTTAGTTGGTACGTCCCATGAAGCATGATTTACAAAACCGCGGCGCTTTACAAACCTCCTCCTGTTCATTTCCTCCTGTTCATTTGATTTCATCTTAATTATCCCTTGACCCTTCAGTTTCGAGAAAATGAACACCTGTGTGCTATTGTCTCCATGTGCAATGTTGTATCGCGAGGGGACAGTCTATATTGCAGTTTATTCGACCAGCCATGCCGGTTAATTCAATGGAAAAGCTTATCATGAGGACAAAGCAATGGTGTGCGACTTGGTTTCTGGAAGTACCAAATGTTGCTGCCTCTCTATTTCCCCCAGTTTGTGTGTTCCATTTCCTAACGAATCCCTTCAGATGATGATGGTTTTTAGCGATTATGCACAGTTCAGCATCTGCTAACCAGAAAAGGCCCCTAGCACGGTTGTCAAGGTCAGTTCAACAAGCCATCTAGAAGTCGTCTATATGCGTTTTATATTTACGTGCGCGGAAACGCTAACATTCACAGCCAGCGGGGAGAGAGAAACCTAGGGCCTGTCAAGCTTTTCCTTCATGAATGGTGCTGGCGTGTCTCTCTTGGGCTCGCATTTGTGTTGCCCCAAGTGAGTTAACCAGTAGAGGTTGAGGAAGAGGTTTGCAAATGCGTACGTGGGTTGAGCTGATACTCTGCTTTAACTAGACCGTAGGCCCCGCACTTTACGCCACTCATTTTGACATTGGTGACTGTAGTTGTTGTTTATTGCGTGCCAGCCGAAGTATTTGCTGTTGAGGAGATAGGTCCGATACGGCGGACCGAACGTTCCCTCTGATTGAATGGCCATCTGAAGGCGTGCTTCTTCTGTGATTATCCCAGCCAGAGTCGCACACAACGTACTCAAATTTCATCGTTATTTCAATGCCCTTAGTAATGCGTAAACTGTAAAAAAACGGTAGTGGTGCCCTCGTGACTCTACGAGAGTGTCGCAGCAGTTCGAAGAGCTGGAATGCCACTGCGTTGAACAGTATGATCGGCCTGTAGGAAATCTGGGTTGCCAGGAAATAGTATGGCATTCTAGCAGATGGATAAGCGTATGGCCAGAGGAACCAGGTTGCCACGCCCTACGGGATGAACGTGCTGGTCGTCGTGGAGTCTGCATGCATGCTGGCAGGTACCCCGATCACACGGGCTTGATCATGATTAAATAACTTCGTGAGTTATCACTTCTCATTGGGGCGATTCCGCGCTTTTGGTTTCGCAAAAGCTTTCTCAGTTATGTACACCACCTAGACAAGTTTGCTCATACGCGTGAAAGCAGGACACGCAGCGACGCCTCTTTAATTCATTTACGTCAGTCCGTAAGTTTTGCGAACGGTTAAGGCAGTTTGATTCTTGCTGGCGTAGTCGCTGTGGAACTTCAGGGCACGACACTGTGGTTACCGCTAACCTAGGAAACGCGGTGTTTAGATGCGGTTCCCTTGCTTTGGAAATGTCGCACGATTTCATTTTTTGTTGGTTATGAGTTAAGATTCAAGCATTCCATGACCACTGCTGTCTATATTTCAACACTTTCCGTTGACGTGGTGCTCTTGGCTCGTGGGATACTGGCTGTTTTGGCGTGGGTTTCCTTCATGTATGCACTCCAAGTGGTATACTGTGCTCTGTCTCCAGCAAAGTGCAAATAATTTTCTAGTGCAACTCAGTTTGTTGATCGCCAAACTTTTGGCAGATAGCCAGTTGTCGGAAGAATCGGGCTTATGGATAGATCGTGAGCCTTCAAGCTTCCGCAGAACAGAGCCTGCACTTTTTACGTGAGCTTGTGCTTCTGTCTTTTGTCGCAGATGCATGGCGCCACCACTGACACACAGACACACTGACACGTGGGAATTCCCGAATAGATTTTCCCTTCTTGTGAAAATGCGTGTATTCTGAGGTGATATTTATTTAGCTTCCCTTCGGTTTTGTCAGAGCGTATGTTCTGCATATTGCGTCGAGCTATATCGGTTTGGTGACGTTAGTTGGTGGGAATTGTTAGCCGCTGGGAACCGGTACACCCCAAGTATCGGTACTTGCCGCTAAGAAGATAGGTTTCCTATCGGAATGCGAATATCCATTGAAAATGGAACGGCCGTCCGAAGCCCCGATTCCTCTGCACGCGTCCTATGGAGAGTAGGCCACAGCACCTCGCTTCTTTTTTAAATCTCCCTGGTGATCTGCAAGTCTGCACACCTGGGACAACTCGCTTCCGCTATCCTGCATCGTAGTGGGTCGGAGAGGTGGGATGCCACTGCATTGAATAGCGTAACCGTGAAGCATGAGCATTTTTCAGTTATTTGGCACCTTAGAGAATTGGTTTGCATAAAACCCGTTTGTAATCCGGCTAGATGGGAAGCGACACGGCTAGTCGAACCACGCCGCCCCCGCCAAGGGGGATACCGTGCTAGTCGTTCTGGACGCTGCATGTATGCTGGCAGGCACTTCAGCCACGTAGGCTGGATCCTCAATGTACCTACGTAGCTAAACCACCACTCTCTGAAACGAGCACCAATGTGTCTGGTGTCGCACCCCTGTTACCAGTTATGAGTAGCAAGTCGACACGGATGACGTGCTGTAGACGTTCTCGCGAACATGTTGGTGTTCTACTGCTAAATTAACAACAGGGAGTACGTTCCGCAGATTCCACTAAGAATTCTGATAGTGGCGGTTCTACGTCGGTCGACTTGTTGCCTGTGAGATAGGTCGAGTGACTGAGTGCCCCCTTGCTGAATAGCTAGTTTCGCAAATTCGCTTGCGTGCTTGCCCTTTGTGCGTGAGTATCTGGGACTGTGATATGTGCCAGTGGAGGGTTCGTGGTGGACACACAATTTTTATATTGGAAAGCACATGCAGTTACTACGCTTGATTGTGGTGTGCCTGAAATCCTGATTCCAAGTCTCTGAAGATCGAGGAGGCCAATGCATAACGGCTGACGCGGGAAACTCCTCCTTGAAAGCAGCCGCTTCTAATATGCGTAATCCGCATTATACACACACTAGACACACTGCGCATAGACACAGCTGCTCACGGGACGTTGGATGAGCATAAACGGGTTCTTCATAAAAGCTTTGTTCGTGCTGAATTGTGTGCACCCACAGATTGAATGTGACTAGCCCCTCAGGCGCACATGACTGCTATGCAGGCCATGCTCTACGAAAGGTGGTCTTGGCCACTTACTTATGCAAGTTGGGGGTGTGAGGTGGTGCTTATACGGTCCCTTTTTGCACTGCTACCTTCGAATGGTCTTGTCCAGAATTGCCTGCATTGTCTCGGTGTAATATGTGGGTAGCACACTCCAAAGCTTCGGCGTACTTGCCCATATGAACGCCCAGAACGACTGATACAACGAGGAGGTGATGCTTTTCAAGTACGTGAGTCTTCTTTCGGGATTATGCTTCTGCCCCCCTAACTCTTCTCTGGCATTCTTCTTATCAAGTATTTGACCCGCAAATGCAGGTGATTGTTTATACGCGGGCAATGTCTCATGAAGAATGGAGTAACTTATCAACCAAGGCTTGTCAAGTGGGAGAGCTCTTGTTTTCCCCCTCGGCTGGAGGTTTCAGTGCCGGTCTTTCCAGTTTGTCGCCATGGATGTCGACGTTACTGATGGATTGGGCATGCATAAGACTGCATGGGTTTTTCCCGGAGAATCCGCAGTGTGTAGTTTAACGTATTATAGGCTTGCATGCTTGTACACAAGCTAACCAATCGTCTGAGTGGTATGCCACGTGTGGTAACTCTGCAGGAAGGCCCTGCAGGCTGCTCAACTGTGCCATGCATCACACAGGCGTTGAGAAGGCTTCGTACTTTCTCCATTGACTCCCACAAGACTGTACGATAAACCCTGGAGACTAAGCTATATGTTCCAATAGTGCATTTTATTTCATGGTTGCCACCAATGAAAGGCGTCCGTTGACAGCAGTATTCGTTGCTAGTGAGGCAGCTTCTACTAAAAGGCTGTAGAGGCGTACTGCATGTGGGAAGCTATGCGATGGGAAGCTATGCGACGCTTTATTCTGCGTTGGCGTATTCATAAACGCGAAGATGCCAAACAGGTGGGTTCCAGAAGCTCCTGGAACCCTGAATCCATATTGGGGCAGCCTTTTGCTTGGCCATCGAAGCGCTAAGTATGAGACCTACTACGGCTATGAAATTCGCACCATCTAGTTACCATATAATACTGGTCGGAATTTTAGGTAATGGTGCTAACTGAGGGGAAATACTAGTCCTTTTCAATTTGGACGACATTTCCAATGGTTCTAATCAATATTGTTCCGTGAGTGAATAATATATATAGGTTTGTGATTTCCCAGCTGTAACAATCAGCTTTACGGATGAAACGTTAGGTATAGCACTACGTTTCATACGCGCTAGCTGATGTCATCTCTGAGTTCGTCCCAGGTATGGGTAGGACGTTGCATAATCTGGTAAGTTGATCACTAAATTCCTTATTTCCAACTGCCACAGATTTACTTGACATCGGTTAAGATTAATGTATACCTGTTGTTTCGTACCCCGTAGAGTAATTCATGTTGCTGGGCTAGGCGTTGTTTATATATTGTTTTCATTACAGCCACTTTTCTCGTCGCTACACTGCCGTTTCTTACACGTGGATTACCGCTGCTAGTACTAGACCTACCACGAAACACGCTTTGCCACAATGCTGCTTATAACCGTCAACCGGTATTCCACAGACGCCTGTTCTTGTTCTGAAGACATCCAGGACAAGCAGTGCGCTTTGTAGTTTACGAGCCTCAAGGATGAGCCAGCTGAGGCAATCTCTATTAACGTAAATAAAAACTGTCAAAATACCGGGATCACCACTTCTGTAGGGCGTATGTTTAGAGCGAATGTGACTTTGAACTGCCATGCACGAGTGCGCATCCAATGGATGTAACTATCTGTTTCTACGGAATTTTTGCATGCATTCTTTTTCACGTTTCGCCTAGTTGTGATGTCGAAATGGCGTACAGTCTCCGCGCTACATGTATACCTTAAAACCGAAGTTCCTTTCACATTTCTCCAGCCTGTGCGTCGCAGGATTTACTGGCCGCGAATATCTCTCCACCCTAGTGAGGTCAAGGCACACCGACCTAAACATTCGGTGTAGTTTTATCTGCTTTGTGAATGTTTCTAACGAGGGACAACCCTTACGTGTTTCTTGGTATGTATGCAGTCTATGTGCACGCCTGTAGCCTTCCTTTGGCCTGTGAACCTGCTTGGATCCCTCTGTGGCCTCTGAACTGCTGCTATATTAATTTTGTGTGCTTTTGTTTTTTAGCTTGAGAAGCACTATTTTACGCAGCCGTACTCTCTGCCGGTGGAATGCTCATTGGCACACGGTTCGTGCTTCGGTTGGGATTAAACAAGTACGTGCGTTCTTTGAACCGAAGGGAGGCGTTTCCCGTTTGTGGCTGTCGTGTTTGTGACGGGTATTACAACTACTTTGCCCTGCAAGCTTCTCTGCTGAGGCCCTTCTTGACACATCTCTCTCACCTGGCTGTAAACGAGGGATTCGAGATGAGAAACCTGATGGCACACCCCCATAATAGCATGCCTAGTAAACTCGGAGTCCCAGGGCTGGACTGCAGACCCTTTCGGCGTGTGCCTGCGCTTCCGCTTGACTCGTAGAGCTCCTCAGCCAGGTAGGGAAAACTCCGTTTCGTGCATAAACTGGGAAAATTTGGTTTAGTTGCACATAATCAATATTTTGATATGTTATGTTAACTGTTGCTGATAACGTTTAGAATGTGTGTCACTTGGGGAGTCAAGCCGAACACAAACCGGCTTTTCAACACGCATAGAAAGCGCGATGTACTTGCGACTTGCATGCCATTCGTTCCTCCGTCCAGGATATCATTTCCTAGCTGATTGATGTTTGACGTTGAAATCCATGTAATTCACGCATCAAAGCTACAAGGGCTACGCTGAGCTTCGGTGGTAAAACCGGGTATCTATGGTCAATCCATTGGGCATCACATGGTACCTCAACAAATGCATGTGGACGACCGATAGCAGCATCATTGAACATAGTCTGAAATGTGCCACTGGCGTGTATGGCAATGGCATAGCTTCTATAAGTACAGATTGTCGTGGCATATTATTCGGGCACCTAGGACGTACGTTTGTGAAGCCAATTGAACACTGGATATGTTGCCTACGTCGGATCTGGGGCATTTGGTAAGTGCAGTGCTTGCTAGTGGTTTGATATAATTTCATCGGGGGCGGGTTTGCGTTTTGTCAACTTACCTTCCTGGCCGTAGGGAGATGTGGAGCTACTTCGCGGTTGTTCGTCCATTGGCTGGTGACGAGGCGCTTGGCTTCAAAGGGACAGCATGCTTCTGCAGAATGGCTTCCAGGCTGTCTTGCCACGGCACCTTTGCACGGTGGCCTGCCACGCCTTGCGGGGCTCCATATTTTGGACGCATAGCTGCTCCTCGTATGCACAGTTTATGGAACTGTTGCTGTACAGGTAGGAATGTTCCGCTTGACAAGTGGGTGAGGCACCTGAAGCACGCTGTGTGCTAGGGGTTAGACCCGAATAGCGATTGCTGAGGCGTTGAGTATGCTCCTTTGATGCGGAATAGAAGTTATAGATGACAATGACTTTCAAAAGGCGTGAACGCTTCACTGTAGCGTAAAGGCTGTAAACCGGGTGCTAATGCAGTGATTATGCATGGAACTGTACCTGTGTGTCTCAGTGAAAAACGATATTGTCATAAGGTCCCGTTCACGTTGTTGGGTTCTGAAATTAGAAGGGGTAATGGCACGCGGAGCTTGGTGTCTAAGATCTGAAAAAATATTATTGGCACTATAGCTCACTGGAGCTGCAGATCGTACGTTTCGTGTAGCCATGCTGTGTGGAATACTGTAGCTCTGAGGGTGTTCCGCACTGAGAGCGTTTTTCTGTCGTCAATTGCACGCATATTGTATTGAGACACGCGTATAAATTTTTGCTTTTCCGTTAGCTAATAAGCGCCCTGTGTCTGAATCAAAATAGCAGCAGTAGTAATGCGGTGTTCGGGTTTAAGACACGTTGGCCAGCTTTGTTGCGGATTCGACGAGCATTCCACCGCCAATTTCATCTATTGTGAGAAAGCGCTGTGTCATATTGTTCGACCCTTTGCATAGGCGCACTTTCATTTCACCATAGCATATGCGTATCTTGACTTCATTTATAACAAGATTAACTTATTGGCCTTTGGGTGAGTTCTTGTCGGGGTGTTAGTGACTTGCGTAAGGCAGCACTTAAATTATTCGAATTTCAGTAGTGCTTAAAGCATCTGAGACTCCGTGGTCAAAATGCTAATAATCTGGTTGAATTGAACGCCGTAAGCTAATTATACTGCACGGTTGCCTGAAGATGTGGACTACAAGATGAACGGTCGAGCCACTGCATTGCGGTACTAAGTGCGGGCGTCGATTTCACATGTTATGTTATTGCCTTACTCTTTAGTAACCCTACACTCTATTTGCTGCGTGTGCTGAAATGTAGTATTTGTTGCTTTCACCGATATTTATGTTTATTTTTTTTAAATATCGAGCTCGAGCACTTAGTCAATGAACACCACACTGAGAGCAAAGAACACGTCTCTAACAATTTAGTATTAGATTAGAGGCCCAACAGAGGGCTTTTGTCAAGGTGGACTAGCTTGCTCACGAAACCACGCCACGGTGGTCAACAGCAGCTAGCACATAATAGATGCTTCAGGCGTGCAGATTCCTTTAGGTATGTGTGCATCCGAATTTGTGTCCGAAGAGTCTATAGGGACGATTTATAGCTTCGTTGCTTCACATCCGGCTTGCTTCACTTTCTTTTTGGAATACCTTGTTTTCCTAAACAACAGGCGTCAATACGTAAGCGTATTTATTGTTCTAACTATCAAGTTCTCTCATGTGGGGGAAATTTTGTGTGCTTTTAAAAACTTGTAAAGGATAAAACGCATTACCAACTAAAATATATTTGAGAGGCATTTCTACATATGATTTTAGTATGCAGGCGTTTGCCGGGCTGTGCTGGAGGGTAAGCGGTGACCACAGAACCCGTTCGGAACAAACCTACTTCTTACGCTTATTTCCAGACAGTACGCTTTTCTGAAAGTTAATGGATGCGCATAGGGCATATCAATACTATTGATATTTAGGGAGCATTGTTCCTTCTAGCCCACAAATAACTGCAGTGCGTGTTTGTTTACAAT